>BPLS01026575.1:41337-84372 GCA_019656275.1 Rhododendron kiyosumense
GTAGATGATGGATTGGAGGTTGATTGTCTTGGGTTTTGAGTTTGGGGTAGAGTTTTTGAGTGAGGGGAGAGGAGAGAGGGAGAGGAGCCGAGAGAGGAGAGGGAGACCGGGAGTTAGAGAGAGAGTAGGAGGAGTATTTTACTCCTCTACATCCACACCCACACATATATATATACTAACACACATCACAAATTGCACAGACACCCCTCTACAAACAACCTTTCCACATTGACCCCAAATCGAATAATTCAATAAATCCCTCATTTATTTCATATTTTAACATTAATAAATCCTTTAAACTATTTTTGAAATTGCGGGTCTCTACAGAAAAGATCACGCGTAATGGTTTTCCATCTCAGTTTATGGTGGTGTGATCATTTTAAACTTTCAATCACCGTTATAGACCGTAATCTAAAGTGATATACAATAACACTCAAAAAAGAGAAATGATCACACCCAAGAGAAATAATCACGGCTTATAACTGTGATAAAAGAGAAACGATCACGTCTTTTGGCCGTGATTGTTTCTTTCTTTCAATCACGGTTTATAACCGTAATAAAAGAGAATGACTTATAATCACACCCTAAACCCATCACGGTAGCAAGAGCGTGATGAAAAACTTACAATCACAGCCAATAACTGCGTGATGAAAAACTTACAATCATAGCCAATAACTATGATCTTTATGGTTTATTGTAGTAGTGTTGGTAGTACTCAAAACCATGAAAGCATAATATGCATTAGGACAGTAGATACAGCTCATGAAATTCACATCAACAATATCTAAAATCCCGAACTTGAGAAGTGTCCGGTTGGTTTTTAACAGGTTGTACATAATTTCACTTACGATATTGTGACATTTTGCTAGTCGGCTCCAATTAATTGAGACTTAATGCTCGATTTGTTTTGGTTTTGTGATTCATTGCGGGTGCAAACCCTTCAAATTGATTAAAAATAGTAATCCCCAATTCGTCACCACAAACGTCATAGCATATAAATCCCTGCAATCTTTCCGGAATTCCTTGCACAGTCTAAAATCCCGAACTCCAGTACCCTCCCCGCCTCCTGTAATCTCCAGGCGATGTAGTACACATGGAAATCCAATTTCATGATAATTGAATCGGTCGAAGTCTCGGAAGACTAAAAATTGTTTAACTGCAAATTATCCACTTTGGTAAATTACTGACGAGCTCGGAATAAGCCTAAACTTGGTGAGCTGAGCTATTTTGTGCTCCGGTCAATACTCACGACCCTAAAATCGTGACATGTGGTGTTTTTCAGCCCCAATCATTCTTTTAAGCCCTCATTTTAATTGATTATTTTGCCATTTAAGGAAAGTTTTGATTCGTTAATAACTTTTAGACCGTAAGTCCTTATTAGTTAGTTCTTTTTGGAAAAGTCCTCTTTTTCTTTTCCGTTTTCAATTTTAGGAGTTTCCCAAAATTATGAGACTTTTTATTTTTCTGCTTAATTTTTTAGGGTTTCAGATTACACCTTATATAAAGGGTTGTAACCTAATGTTTTGATCAGCTTTTAATCAATAATATTCAAACTGACTCTTCTCTCTCGTGAACTCGATTTTATCATTTGTTTGATTAGTACGCAACTAAACTCTTTGTTAATTCTGCTTAGTCAAAAAAAAAGGAAAAAAAACAAAAAGAGAAAAAGGAACTGTGTTAAGTTTGACTCCTGCTAGTGATGTTTCCGATACAAGGGCAAATCAATCCTAGCCTCCAATTCACCAAGCGCCTAGTCAAAATGGGCATCAACGTCGCATTCGCAACCGCCTTTTCTGAGCTTAATCGCATAGCCAAATCCGCCTCCGCTACTCCACAAGGCGAGATCATTTGAATCCTTGGAGGTGGGTATGGGTAAACTCGTTTATAGCACACGGGCAAGGGTGAATTTCGTCTAAGACAGCCACGAAGGACACATTTCATCCAAGTCGAAGCCAAGAGTTGACAGTAGTAATTAAGTACTATTGCCAATGCTTCAGGCAACGATACCCAAAGCCCAACCAGACTGAAACAAAATGGCAACAAGCCAACGCGGATCAGACACAAAACAACGATAGGAGCAAAGATAAAAACCAAAACCGATTCGCTACCCCAGAAAACAAAAATCTCAACAACCAGGCCAACCTCAAAAAACAAAAAACCTCAAAACGGTAGTAGAATGTTAGTGGAGATTATAAAGTTTGAGAATACAATAAGAGCCGAGTGAGCATCATGAACTTTTTTACAAGGACTCAAACTCACAACCTCCTGGTATATATGAACTTTTTCATGAGGACTCAAACTCACGACATCTCGGTCCAAGAAAAGAGAGTGGCAAATCAAGCATGATACGCATCCTGTTCTATAATAGTAGAGTTAACTGAGAGTACTCAAACCAGGAAAGGGACGTCATGAAGGCCCTTTTATAAGACAAAGTATCAAATCATTGAGAGCTGACAGTTTACAATTTGCATAAAGACAATTAATACAGCTCATGACATACATCAGCAAAATCTATCTAGCTAAGGCTCCGTTCCGCTAAGAAAAATAAGCACTCATTTTTTGAATTAAAAATGATGTATTATGAAATAATTATCTGTCTCGTAAAGCGAAAAATATGTATTTAAAAAATAAGAAACTTAGCAGAATATAGTAAATTTTTCTACCATATTTAAATTTTTTTCTACCATAAAACTTATACACCTCACATTATAAAAAAAACCGTTATACTCAAATATAGTCACCATAACATTACTCTTTCCACACTCCTGCTGTCACTATCAACCAAAAATATGCGTGTGCCGCTTCACCGATATTAAAACATCAGGTAGAGTACTAGTCTAAAACCCTTCAAATTAATTAGAACAATCATCCTGGATAGGTCACGACTTCATATAAATATGTGCAACACGCTTTGGGAACTCCATGCACAGTCAAGTCTTTTGCTACCTAAATTCTGAAAACCAAAGTTCTTTTTCCAAGAAGAAAAGATATGGAATACAGTACTGTTCGACTTCTGCTGGTGACATTTCCAGGCCAAGGGCATATAAATCCCAGCCTCCAATTCACCAAGCACCTTGTCAAAATGGGCGTCAACGTCACTTTGGTCACCCTTTTCTGCGCTCAATCGCATGAGCAAATCAACTGCCGCTACTCCACAGGGCTTGACATTTTCCGCCTTCTCCGATGGCTACGATGACGGAGTTCAAATCGGCAATCGCTACGCGGAAGAGCTAGGGGCCCGCGGGTCGAAGGCCATAGCAAAACTCCTTAAATCAGAGGCTGAACGAGGCCGGCCATTTATCCATGCGGTCTACACCACACTTCTCCCCTTTGTAGGCCAAGTTGCACGTGCCGTCCACTTTCCTCTGGATTCAATCAGCCACCATCTTGGGTATTTACTATTATTACATCAATGGTTATGGAGATTCTATTGGAAAAATATGAACGACCCTTCATGGTCGATTGAATTACCGGGGCTGCCAGTTCTCACGGGCGGCGACCTTCCCTCTTTTTTGCTCGCTTCAAACACTTTTAATTTTGCTCTTCCGTTGCTTGAAGAGCATTTTGAGATACCCGATACCGAAACAAATCCCAAAGTACTTGTAAACACCTTTGATGCCTTAGAGGCTGGGGCCCTGAGAGCAATCGAGAAGTTAAATTTGGTTGTCGTTGGACCGTTAATCCCATCAGCTTTCTTGGATGGAAAGGATCCATCTGACACTTCGTTTGGGGAGATCTCTTCAAGATTCAACTGCCTATATTGAATGGCTGAACACAAAGGCAAGCGAATCTGTAGTTTACGTAGCGGTTGCAACCCTTTCTGCTATAGCGAAGCAACAAATGGAGGAGATTGCACACGGGTTGCTTGGATGCGGAATGCCGTTTTTGTGGGTGGTAAGAGGATCAGAAGAAGAAAAGCTGAGTTGCAAAGAGCAATTGGAACAACAAGGGATGATAGTGCCATGGTGTTCTCAAGTGGAGGTTTTGTCACACTCATCGGTTGGTTGTTTTATAATTCATTGCGGGTGGAACTCTTCTTTTGAGAGCTTGATTTCTGGAGTTCCAGTGGTTGCTTTTCCACAACGGTCAGATCAAGTGACAAACGGGAAGCTTATTGAGGATGTTTGGAAGACAGGGTTAAGAGTGACAAGAAATGAGGAAGGAATTGTGGAGAGCGATGAGATTAAAAAGTGCATTGAAGTGGTGATGGGAGGAGATGAAATGAGAGACAATGCAAAGAAGTGGATGGATTTGGGAAGAGAAGCTTGCAAGGAAGGTGGATCATCTGACAAAAATCTTAAAACTTTTGTTGAAGAGATGAGGGTTAGTTTAACAAAATAAACAATGTTCTATGAAACTGGTCTATTTGAGCGATAAGGGATATAGAAATGTATGGATCTTCTGTTTCTGTAAGTTGGTGTTTTATGGCTGATGTAATTAGTAAAGTGGCATCTTGTTCTAATCCCAATTCGTCGCTTTGTTCATTTAGCTAGCGACAAAGATTCTTATTTGTTAATTACTTATTTTTCGTTTTCTGAGATAGATCATTCTCTCATAATGCATAACTTTTTGTTCAAAAAATAATTAACTACTTATTTGATAAATAACTACTTACTTTCCTTAGGGGAACGGGGAGTAACACGTGTAAGAAAGTATTGTTTAAGAAGTTTTAGGAAATCAAAACGTGTGAGCAACAATTCTACAGTTTCTACTTAACTCCGAATCAGAATCTAGTCTTTCAAAGCATTTAGAATGTACTCTTTACTTGTCTTAACAGGCTATTGTATCTGGCAGAGAGAGCTCTTGTGGTTAGTTCCATAGACTCATAGTAAACTGGTGTGGCAATGGAGAAGTAGGCAAATTGACGAGACGCTGTATGTGTGCTCTGTTTCTTTCTTGCTTTCGTTTTTTTATATGTTTCTGTGATTTATAACCCAAGATCGTGAGAGTTGGTGTGTTGGTGAGTTGAGCGTGTAGTTATTCTAAATCTCAACTGACACATGGGCCGCTCTATCATTGCTTGAGGGGGCTCTCTGGGAAAAAGAAAATTTGCAATAAAAAATTATATTTTGTACATATAATTTATTTGTTTTCTCCATTATTGTCTGACCTGGATCATTTGTACGAAACTAGAGTAAAATAGAAAATCACGTACATTACTTCAGATACTTTGGAAAAAATCGTTGCTCTCTTGTTTCGTTACTCCTCATGCATATTGCTCTTAATTATTTTTCCTTTCGAGAGATAGTTCGACATTCAATTTTGGTTCAAAAGACTTGTGGATATTGTAGTGCTACATCCACAAGCCGAGATTGTTGTCAATGTCGTCTAAGCTAGACAACCACAAAGGAGACATTTCATCTAAGACGAACCTAGGGTTGAGTTGAAAGTCTGTAGACACCCCAATTTGAGAGGCCGTTCCAGTTTTAGGAAAAAGGAAGGTTAAGAAAAAACAAGGTAATTTCAAGATCAAAAATCATGTGTTTACGCAAATAATTTTTTATCAATATGGATTTTATTTAATAGATTTCATTGAGATCTTTTAAACAGTGCAAAAAAATTGAAAAATCATTTTTCATTTTTATTATATTTGAGTTTGAAATTACCTTTTTTTTGAAAAAGAAGATTTTGGGAGAAAGCGGAACGGGATCTGAATCCTCTAAAATATCTTTAAACTTCCTCGATGATAATAGAAGGACGAAACAGCCTTCCAAGGGACAAGAACAATGCTTCCTTTAAGTCTTATAAACCCAAACAAAACCTTTTCAAAAAAAAAAATGGAGTCTGACACTCAAAACCCTGACCGGCGCGCTTGGGTCCTAACTGGACCAAAGGGCTCAAGGTACAAACCCAAGCGGAACAAAGTGCTCAAGGTACAAACCCAAGCGCTCAGGTCTGCTGTGTGCGCCTACAAAATTAAAGATCTTTCAGCCCAATTTCTGCGAGATCTTTCTGTCACACCTCAAAAATGAGAAGTGACCGACCATGTACCACACAAAGCCAACTCATGGAACACGCAACCTAGAATAACATAAGTCGTCGAACAATAAATGATTTTTTGTTATGACATAAATCCAAAGCCATTTAAAACTCAATCATAAATATAGGACACAACCATCCCATGAACCAACCAATGAAATTTTACCACCAACAATAGTAATTCAATTTTTACTCAAAACCTATACAAAGTGTGGAAGCGATGATTGAAATCCTTATACTAAATGCACATCCTATCATATGGAGGTCAATAAAAAAAATCTCGAGATGCCGCCAGAGTCCTTGCGTAACTCTCCAACTTGCCTGAAAGAGAAGTTGGATAAAAATCCGTCAGCTGACGAGCTTAATGAATGGCAAAACATGTATATAAATAAAATTTGAAAGCGGGGATTAAAATAATTTACCATTAAATCATAATTTGGCATACGAGGTGTCTAACAAAATAATAAATTAAATCAATGGAGCATATAACCACTAATCATTTTTTATGGTGATCACAACATTATATCCATCAACAATGAGGAACCACAATCAGTACCATGGCCAAAATAATCTCATCAAAATTGGATCCAATATCGAATTTGGAGTCACCAGGGTTGGCAGCCCATACCTTTCCTTAAGACGATCCGGCGAAAGAATGCCGTTGAGCATTAGAGTCACCGGCTTAACACGGTCTCTTCTCCAATGACCAGGGTCACCTACACAAAGAGGAATACTTTCCCTGGACTTCCAAAAATAATTGTTCTCATTAATATCCACCAAATTTTCACCAAAATGATTATTCGAACAATAAATGGTTTCACCAAACCGCATGCCAATTTCCATAACCAAACACAATCAATTATTCGTTTCTAAACAACGATTTTGACTTTTCTAAAAGAATAATTTTAAGGAACACGAGAAAGTTCAAAAGTACGTAATATGTGCTTAACTACTCACATGGATCTAAGCCTGTCAATGGGCCGGATCCAATCCGAATTCGATAAATCTGAATCGTTAAGACTCGAATCCGATAGTGGTAATCTGAATCCGATCCGAAAATTTTTTTACTTCAAAAATTTTAACAAAAAAAAAAATATTTTCCAAAAAAAAAATTTTAATTTTAAAAAAAATACAACTTCTTAAACATTTTTTTTCAAAATTAAAAATCTATAGTTTTTTTAAAAAAATTAAAAAATAATTTTTAAAAAATTTTCGGATGAGATTGATAACGGACTTAATCGAATCCAATTGTAATTTGGATGACAGGATTCGGATTATCGGATCGACGTTATCGAATTCAGATCAAATCCGGTTCATTAACAGGCCTACCTAGATCCAAAAAGTACTGCAACTGGAGTATGCGTAATGAAGTTACCCTAAACAAAAGAATATTACTACCTCCATCCTAATTTAATTGTCACTTTTGGGAGTTCGTGCCACTTTTTAATTGATTATATATTGTAATTTATAATGTTTTAGGTAATTTTGACAACATTGTATTATAGAACAAATCAAGATTTATCAAACAAGATCCATATTGAATATAAAATTTATTACCAATTTAAAGATATAATATAATAAGTTTTTTATTCAGTTAGAATAGAACTGAGACAAATAAATTGGGACGGAAGGAATACAAAATAATTAACTAATATGAATATCAAAATCACCCACAACTCCATCACCTAAGCACCTCTTGCACTGAATCACCACACCGCCACACATGCACCACATAACGCCAACCCACACACCACTCACGCCTAAAGCACTGATGGCACCAAGTAAATTAAATACCAAAAACGGAATGTGCAACCCAAGAATTCAATTTGCTCGTGTTTTTTTTGGCCAAAGATGGTAGATTGTTAGTGCACGTTAGAAACGTAGATGGTACAACAGCTAAGCTTCATGAAAAAGACTCGAACTCACGATCTCTCTGTCTCAACCAAAAAAAAAGAAAGTCAAACCAAGAAAGCGTACTCAAACCATAAAAGGACGTCATGAAGGCCCTTTTAAAATACTTAAAAGAGATTAAATTCTTTCCACCGGCGGTGGAAAACTCTACTTTTTACCCACTTTTTTCAATCCAACCATGTGTTTATTGTTGATCTGAATCATTCATGTTATAGATCCCACATAGTAGTGTATCCATGTAAAACATAAACTTGATTAGACATCGATAGAATTATGAAAAATTGAATTTTGCTTTGTAAAATGGATAGTTTATCTTTGTTATTATTGACAGAAATCAGATCATCCATTTTACTAACCAAAATTCAAATTTTGATATATCTATCGACTTCCGATCAAGTTGACTTTTTGCATGACAATATTATATTGCACGTGGGTCTTAAAATATGAACGATTCAGATTAGAACAATAGGCACTCGGCGGGACCATAATAGGCGGTGGTGGAAAAGTGGAGTTTTGTATTGGCGGTGCATAGAATTTATTCTCATACTTCAAAGTAACAAGTCATTTTCTAGCGACAGCTCAGAATATGCATCACGATCATAAATAAATAACACCATCTCGTGGGCTTTCATACTCCGTCCGGCCACAAGTCAACTATCTAATACACAAACTAGTTCTTCGGCTTTTCGATTTAGCCACCGCCCTCCCTACCTCAGCCCCCAAACCAATGGATTCCTGTGTTCGAATATTGCTGGTAACGCTTCCAGCGCAACCGCAAATCAATCCCGGTCTCCAACTCGCCAAGCATCTCCTCAAAATGGGCATCGATGTCACCTACGCAACAGCATTTCACGCCGTCAATTGCATGACCAAGAGCACAACTACTCCACCAGGCTTGACCCTTTTCGGCTTCTCTGATGGCAGCTGGGGAATGGACAAACTCGACCAGTACATGGAAGAGCTAAAGAGACACGGATCCGAGGCAGTAGCAAAACTCATCACATCACAAGCTGAAAGAGGCCAGCCTTTCATGCATGTGGTTTACACCCCTTTTGTCTCTTGGGCAGGCCAGGTTGCACATGATCTTCACGTGCCGTCCACTTTCCTTTGGATTCAACCAGCCACCATCTTGGATATTTACTACTATTACTTGAATGGTTATGGTGATTCAATTAGGAATCACATGAATGACCCGTCATGGTCAGTTGAATTACCAGGACTACCACCGGTTGCCTCCGGTGACCTTCCCTCTTATTTGTTTGCTTCAAACACCTATAATTTCGCACTTCAATCACTAAAAGAGCATTTTGATGTGCTTGATGCCCAAAACAATCCAAAAGTACTCGTAAACTCCTTCGATGCTTTGGAGTCTGGAGCCCTAAGAGCAATCGAGAAGCTAAACTTGGTTGCTATTGGGCCGTTAATCCCGTCGGCTTTCTTGGATGGAAAGGATCCATCTGACAATTCTTTCGGAGGAGATCTCTTTGAAGATTCAAAAGCTTATATCAAATGGTTGGATTCAAAGCCTAATGACTCTGTCATTTATGCAGCCTTTGGAAGCTATTCTCCAATAGCAAAGCAACAGATGGAGGAGATAGCACACGGGCTGCTTGCTGGTGGAAGGCCATTTTTGTGGGTGGTAAGAGCCACTGAAGACGAGAAGCTGAGTTGTAAAGAGAAATTGGAAGAACAAGGAATGATAGTGCCATGGTGTTCTCAAGTGGAGGTTTTGTCACACCCATCGGTGGGGTGTTTCCTGTCTCATTGCGGGTGGAATTCTTCTTTGGAGAGCTTGGTTTCTGGGGTTCCGGTTGTGGCTTTTCCGCAGTGGGCAGACCAAGTTACAAACGCAAAGCTTATTCAAGATGTTTGGAAGACTGGAACAAGAGTGAAACCTAATCTAGATCGCTTGGTCGAGAGTGATGAGATTAAAAGGTGCATAGAAATGGTGATGGTAGGGGATGAAATGAGGATGAATGCTAGGAAGTGGAAGGATTTGGCAAGGGAAGCTGGTAAAGAAGGTGGATCATCTGACAAGAATCTGAAGACTTTTGTTGATGAGGTGAAGGCTAGTAAAGTTCAATGAGCTGTTCTTCGAAACTGGTCTATTTGATTGATAGGGGTTGGTTCATAACTCATCTTCATCGTTCTCTTGAGAGGTTGTATTATGTTAATTTGTATGAGAAATAAGTGAAGTATTCTTCCGCACTTCCCTCTCTGTTCTTTTTTTTTTTTTTTTTTTGGTACTTAAGAATATTTAAATTTTTGCATTTTATCAAAAAAAAATCCAAACGTTTTGCTGTCGATTGTGTTTTTTTTCTTCTAAGTTTTCGTTTTCTCGACCCGCATTTCCTCTCTTAACCCTCCTCTATTGTTCTTTCCTTCATCTTACCTAACATCTATTTGCAAAGATTGTTCATTTCGAATAAGATTTCAGCATGCGTTCGTGGTATCCGAACAAGAATTTGTACATAGGTCCGTGACACGTGACCTATCCATGCGCCAAGTTCAGGTCATGTTAATTAAACACAAGCGAAATAATTGCCTTATTATTTGCTCCAACATTGACTAATCTTTCTTTATTAATTTTTTATCACTTAAAAATTGGAATGATTTGGGAAGAGAAGCTTGCAAGGAAGATGATCCAAGGTGGATCATCAGACAAGAATCTGAAAACTTTTCTTGAAGAGGTCGGAGTGAGTTTGGTAAAATAAACTATGTTCAATGAAACTATGTTCAACAACATTTTACTTGATTGCAGGTTATTTCTTTGGAAGCTCGGGAGTTAAGTGAAGCATATATATTCCGAAAAGCCAATGTTTGTGCCGCTATGTTAACTAATTTACATTTTCAGCAAGGCGCGCCGTTTTGCCGTTTTTTCTAGTATTCCAAACTGCCTTGAGCAGAGGTTGTTTGATGATGCTACGGGGAAGAAATTCTCCAGAACCTTGTCCTCGATCTCTTTAAGTTTTAAACCAATTCCCTTCAATCAAAAAAAGAAAAGAACGAAAAGTGACCAAAAACGCAACTGGCCGGGCTCCTAGCTCTTGCATCAAGTCAAATGAACACTGAAACATAGATCAATCAAACTAACGAATACAAATGCAGAACTCGTGATATTTGGCAAAGATCACAAAATGTGAGATAATTGTTCACAATTAATAAATGATTCTAGAAAGCATTTTCTCACAAATTAGGTGTGTTGTGTTACAACAAACTGCCTCTAGACTGCAATGAAGTGCATCCTAAAGAAACTTCTGAAAAATTTTGGGTTCGTTCACCAGCAAGAATTAGGAGAAAGAAATTACGACTTAAAGAAACTTCTGAAAAATTTTGGGAATTTATATTCAAGTTGTTAAAATGAAAACAAGTGAAAGAAAAAAAGACAAGAGATGGAATTTGAAGAACGAGTTCAAAATTAGCTGATGTTTGAAAGATCTGTTTTAGATTGAGTTAGTCTCAAGGAGTTGATTTCACATAATATTTCTCTCCAAAAAGCTTAGAAAAACTTTTACCATGATGCTCTAAGAGCATCCGCAGTGGAATAACCAAAATTAAAGAGTTGCTAAAAGTTTGTCAAGCTTGTAATTTTTGAAGATTACTTAGGGCAAGATATAAACGGGATAGATAGGATCATGGGGCAAAATTACCAAAATGTCCAAAAATCAATCTATATACATCTCTGTGGGGAAATTTTATCTAGTGAAGTCAACTGACCCACCTTACCACACAATGTGCGTCCGCCTTGGTTGCTTATTAAATTATGCTAGCTTGTACCAGTTCAATAATGGCCAAGTTTCCATCAAATGGTATTTTTATCATGCTTGCCTACTCGCATTTATTTATATACGGTTGGAATCTATCATTATTTAAGAACCCTATTAAAAACGACATCGTGCTTGATAGAGACTCGACAAATGCAGAAAAAGGTCCCTATTAACAAATGCAAACGCTAGAGTACTAAGATCTTGAACCATTATATTATATTGAATTCAATGAGTTATATAGAAAAGGGAGGAGCAAAACAAGTAAGAGTATTTCAAGGTCTCATTTTGTATATGAATTTCTTGCGTGACTTCTCCAAAAAAAATAACCGAAAGGGACCCTATTAATCTTTCTACCCTTATCTAAAGATTAATAAATTAATTTCTATTGCTGTTAAAAACAAAAACAAAAAAACGGACCCTATTAATTGTTTGTGTAAAGTTTGGAAGCCCTGGCCTTCAAGGCCGCCTTGTCATCTTTCCCTCGGAAAAGACCGTAGTATTAACAGTCTGAATGCTTTTATTCTTGTAGAATTATATATTATCTAGAGATTAATATAATATATCTTGTACGTTTTGGAAGCCATACAAGGCACCCTTGTCATCTTCCCCTAAGAAAAGGCCCTATAACCAGCCTAAAGAAGACTTTTGTTAATTTTATTCTTGTACCAGTTCAATAATAGCCAAGTTTCCAGCGTATTTTTATAAGGCCTTGCCCAAGCATAAAATCTAATGAAGAAAAATAAAAAATATTCTGGGAGGCAAAATTTTCATGATGGGATTCTCTGCAGACTGTGGTTGGGTGTGGTGCAGGGCAAGACCTACGTTGAACGGCTGCGATGATGTGTTTTGCGAAAAGTGGAGAGCTTTAGCATTCATTGGGCGGCACAGCGGTCCTAAGTGCTCGGGACAATCACTCCTGAGTGCTCTGGAGTGAGCTGGCCCTAGAGTTTTGGAAAAATAGATTTGAACACTTTTTTTTTTGAACGGCAAAACGAAGAAATTTTATTAATGAAAGAAACATGGTAACCAAGAGCAGATAGCAACACAATGTGAAAGTAGAATCCCAACTATGTTGGCAACCTACATGACGATAATCATATGCTATTCAAGCCTAAGATTGACAAGGAATCAACCCAAACAAAATACAAAGAAACTCCCAAAGTGCTAATAGATTTGAGCGCTTGGGAGTGGTTCTGAGCGCTTTAGAGTGATTTTAGCACTTTATTTTGCCCTTTTAAAGTCTTCCGAGAAGCATGGTTATAATCGGTCTAAGGCTTGTTTTAATCCAAATTATCATCAGAGAGCTTCAAAGCCACAAATCAAGAAAATTTGAGAAGTCAAAAATTAGGGTGTCTACCATAGATTTTAATATCGGCCGGTACGAACCGTATCGGCCGGTTCGTACCGGAATTTGGGAGTTCCGGTTCGGATATAGGCCGGTATAACGGGGAGACTGAAAATCGCAGGTGAACCGGCTGATTCACGATACGTATCGGTATCTAACGGATTTATGGACCGGTACGGCCGGTTCATGCCGGTTCGGCTGAAAAAAAATTCCACAACAGAGCATCAAACATCAACTCCTCCCCATTTCACAGCTTTTTTCCGAAAATTTTGGATCTTGTCTTGAAAAATAAGTAAATAACACTTGAAAGTTGAAAGTTGAAACCCAAATCCGATCATTACCTGGCGAGTGCCGACTGCCGTTGGCTTTCTTTTCTTCTCTTCTATCTTCATTCTTTCACAAATTTCTTTCTTCAACATATTTCAAGAAAGAAAAAAAATTTCAAAAAAATAGTTGAAGATTCTTGAGAAATGGGTGAAGTAAACGGAAAGAGGAGAAGATTCTTTCCCTCATACTTTTGATTTGGGGTTTTTTCTGTTTGGGTACCGGGCGGGGGGGCGCGGAGAGAGAGAGAGAGAGCTCCGGCTGCCATGGCTCAAGAGTCAATTGATACTTTGATTTGGGGTTTTTCTTTTCCCTGATGCTTTTTATTTGGGATTTTTTCTGTTTCGGTGGGTGGGTGGGTACTGGGTAGGTGGGGGCCTGGGGGGAGAGAGAGAGAGAGATAGACACGCGGCTGCCGTGGCTCAGCCGCTCAAGAATCAAGAGTAATAGATTTTCCAAAAATGATAAGGACACGTACATTTGTACATATATCTTGCACATACACTTTTATGAGACCCACCTCGGTGTCGGGTCCCATCAATATGATCCGGACCGCTCATTATTTTTAAAATAATGTTTTAAGAGTTTCTGTAGAAAATCAACTCAATAGGATATCGGTAAGGGCTTTTTCAGAAATCACAGTGCGAATCAGACTGTTTCACCCTATGATTTCTGAAAAAGTCCTTACCGATATCCTATCAAGTTGATTTTTTACAGTAACTCTTAAAAAATTATTTTATAAATAATGAGCGGTTCAGATCATATTGGTGAAATCCGAGATGGATCCCGTAAAAATGTATGTGCATGATATGTGTCAAAGTGTATGTGCAAGTAGCATGACTGTAGATTTTCTATATTGTCTTCTTTGTTGATGTTGCATGGCACGACTCACGAGAGTAAAATTTATAGAACCAATTTCTTTATTCACGACCTCTATCAAGGACTCGAGCAACTATTATACAATTTCTTTTAAAAAAAATTAGTTTAGTACGTTAGTGACTTATGAATGTGCTGGGCTAAATCCTGATATCTACATTTTGTATGTACTCCATCAGTCCAAAAATACTTGTCTGGTCCGCAAAACAGAGTGTTAAAAATAATACATTTTTTCTAGAAAAAATCAAAAATTTTTTAACAACTTACTAGATATCAATGAGTATTTTTAATTTGTTAAAAAAATTTGAATTTTTTCTTGAAAAAATTGCATTATTTTTAACACTCCATTTTGCGAACCGGACAAGTATTTTGGGACAGAGGGAGTAAATCTTGGAAGTGCTAATTTTTTTAAAAAAACTGTATATTAGTTTATACACTGGCAAACATCAATGAAATAAAAATTAAACAAGTGGATATACGGTCGAGAGGAGTTCTCTTTGAAAGGGAAAGAATATTTATACATTGGCAATATTTTGTTTTTTCTGATTAGTAAGATTTTGTTAGTTTTATATTTTTTTTGGTAATTACTAATTAATGATTTTTGTTATTACTTGTTTTTCATAGGTTAATCATCAAATTAATCATAATGTTGCATTTTTCTGATATTTGTAAAATCTTATTGACTTGCGGGTTTTGATAAATTATCGGATATTTGACATGAAGAGAATGGGCTATTACATGTCTTCAATTAATTAAAATGTGATAATTTAAGCCAATGTTAGGGGCAAAAGTATATTTTTCAAGTTTTATACACGTTGCTGATGATTTTTAAAAATTCACGACCGCGACACCCGATTCCCGCGACGTATCACCGATACGTCCCGATACCGATATACCGCGACCGATACCGCGACGGCGACCGATACCGCGATTTAAAACTATGGTGTCTACACAATCCAACTGATGCCACCTCACCAAATTAGAACCCATTCACATGGCAGACAACACCAAAGAGTCAACTTCCTCCATTAGCTTCACAGCAACTGGAACCACAACTGAGTAGCAATCTTTCCAGAACCAACCCTTTTGGTAGTAACAACTTCCACTCCAGAAACTTTTGCTTCCCTTTTGGTAGCAACACCTTCCACTCCAGAAACTTTTGCTTCCCTTTTGGTAGCAACACCTTCCACTCCAGAAACTTTTGCTTCGTCTAACTTCCGCGAACTCTACTTCAATGCCATGCTATTTGCAATCATATTTATATAAACCTGTCAGCAAAGCCTTGCAATTAACCACAAACTTGGAGTGTGACTGCGTATCAAACTTATATATAACAACCTTATGTAGGCATCTTTTTGTGAAACAAACTAATGCAGACAACTTAGGCGTATCAAACTTGTCATTCAATTAACTTCTAGATTTTCCACTCACCTTCGTTTACGATTTAAAAAACCATTCTCCACTACAGGCATGACGGACGTGTCTTGCACGTCGCGATGCACCTAGTAATATAAATGAAACTCCTCCCATAAGTTCAGATGAATTCCAATCATTGACGATATTACACTATTTGTTTCAAAGCGGTTTTAAATTTTCTTTCTATCTTTTACCCTTAAAATTGTATAACTTAAAAAAATTAGAGTGAGTAAAGATTAACTGTATTTCTTTATTTTGATATGGAAAAAATTAGTAACGTACTCAATGGTCGCTCTCTGGACCTCTTCTCACGAAAAGTTGTCTTGTGTTTTTTTTTTTTTTCTTTGTTTTATGAACAACAAAGAAAGTAATATTTCTTTAATATTATGGATGTGTTCCTTCAGCCAAGACCACTTCGAACAGTGGCGTCTCTTTGGCCAAGATCACTTTGAACAGTTGCATCTTTTTCTTGACACCACCCCGAATATATAGTACTCTCTTTAATGGCTATAAAAACACAAAAATGCTACACCCCTTCCATTACTCCACATACTTCGGAAAAATTTGTGCCCTCTTGTTTCAATTCTCCTCATATTGCTCTGAAATTTTTTTCCTTTCGGGAGAGAGTTCAACATTCAATTTGGTTTGATAGGCTTGTAGATTGTAGTGCTACTTCTACAAGGCGAGATCATTGAATCCTTGGAGGTGGACACTAGTAAACTCAAATATAGCACACAGGCAAGGGTGAATTTCGTCTAAGACAACCACAATGGAGACATTTCATCTAAGTCAAACCCAGAAGTTGACAGTAGTGACACACAAGGCCGAACCAGACCGAAACAAAATGGCAAGAAGCCAACCCGGTCGGATCAGCCACGAAACGAAGATCGGAGCAAAGAAAATAACCAAAACCCATGCCGGCATGCCAAAATCTCAACAACCTGGCCAACCGAAGAAAACAAAAAACCTCAAAACGGTTGAATGTTATACTGGAGGTTAGAAAGTTAAAGATTACAACAGGAGCCGAGCATCATGAACTTTTTCATGATGACTTGAACTCACGACCTCTCGGTATGAACTTTTTCATGAGGACTCAAACTTACAACTTCTCAATCAGTCCAAAAAAAAGAATGGCGAATCAAGCATGCTACACATGCTGTTCTATAATATTAGAGTTGCATGAGAGTACTCAAACCAGGAAAGGGACGTCATGAAGGCCCTTTTACAAGACAAGAATCAAATCATTGAGAGCCACAGTTTACAATTTGCATCCGGACAATAAATACAGCTCATGACATACATCAGCAAAATCTATCCAGCTAAGGCCCCCGTTTCGGAAAAGAAAATAAGCACATACTTTTCAAAACATCACGTATTTTTTGAATTAAAGATGATGTATTATGAGAGAATGACCTGTCTCGTAAAGCAGAAAATATGTATTTAAAAAATAAGAATCTTAGTAGAATGGAGCCTAATTTTCTATTTTGTCATTAAAAAATTTACCTACCGTAAAACTTATTAAAATATCTATAAATGTGGTATACATCTCACATTATAGCAAAAACGTAATACTCAAACATAGTCACCATAACATTGCTATCAACCAAATTTATTCGTGTGCCGCTTCACCGATATTAAAATATCTGGTAGAGTACGAGTCTAAAACCCATCAAATTAATTAGAACAATCATCCTGGATTGGTCACGAGTTCATATAAATATGTGCAACACGCTTTTGGAACTCCATGCACAGTCAAGCCTTTAGCTACCTAAATTCTGAAAACCAAGTTCTTTTTCTAAGAAGAAAATATATGGAAGACAGTACTGTTCGACTTCTGCTGGTAACATTTCCAGGCCAAGGGCATATAAATCCCAGCCTCCAATTTGCCAAGCGCCTTGTCAAAATGGGTGTCAACGTCACTTTTGTCACTGCCTTTTCTGCTCTCAATCGCATGAGCAAATCAACCGCTATTCCACAGGGCTTGACATTTTCTGGCTTCTCCGATGGCTACGACAACGGTCTTCAAATCAGTGATCGCTACGCAGACGATCTAAGGGCCCGTGGGTCGGAGGCCATAGCAAAACTCCTTAAATCAGAGGCTGAACGAGGCCAGCCATTTATCCATGTAGTCTACACCACACTTCTCCCCTTTATAGGCCAAGTTGCACGTGCCCTTCATGTGCCGTCCACTTTCCTCTGGATTCAACCAGCCACCATCTTGGGTATTTACTATTATTACATCAATGGTTATGGAGATTCTATCGGAAAAAACATGAACGACCCCTCATGGTCTATTGAATTACCGGGTCTGCCAGTGCTCACTGGCGGCGACCTTCCCTCTTTTTTGCTCGCTTCAAACACTTTTAATGTTGCTCTTCCGTTACTTGAAGAGCATTTTGAGATACTCGATACCGAAACAAATCCCAAAGTATTTGTAAACACCTTTGATGCCTTGGAGGCTGGGGCCCTGAGAGCAATCGAGAAGTTAAACTTGGTTGCCGTTGGACCGTTAATCCCTTCAGCTTTCTTGGATGGAAAGGATCCATCCGACACTTCTTTTGGGGGAGATCTCTTTCAAGATTCAAAAGCCTATATTGAATGGTTGAACACAAAGGCAAGCGAATCTGTAGTTTACGTAGCGTTTGGAACCCTTTCTGCAATAGCGAGGCAACAAATGGAGGAGATTGCGCATGGGTTGCTTGGATGCGGAAGGCCCTTTTTGTGGGTGGTAAGAGGATCAGAAGAAGAAGAAAAGCTGAGTTGCAAAGAGCAATTGAAACAACAAGGGATGATAGTGCCATGGTGTTCTCAAGTAGAGGTTTTGTCACACTCATCGGTTGGGTGTTTTATAACTCATTGCGGGTGGAACTCTTCTTTGGAGAGTTTGGTTTCCGGAGTTCCGGTGGTGGCTTTTCCACAATGGTCAGACCAAGCGACAAACGGAAAGCTTATTGAGGATGTTTGGAAGACAGGGGTAAGAGTGACAAGAAACAAGGAAGGAATTGTGGAGAGCGATGAGATTAAAAAGTGCATAGAAGAAGTGATGCGAGGAGATGAAATGAGAAACAATGCCAAGAAGTGGAAGGATTTGGGAAAAGAAGCTTGCAAGGAAGGTGGATCATCTGACAAAAATCTTAAAACTTTCGTTGAAGAGATCAGGGTTAGTTTAGTAAAATAAACAATGTCCTACGAAACTGGTCTATTTGAGTGATAAGGGATTTAGAAATGTATGGTTCTTCTTTTTCAGTAAGTTGGTATGGAGTTGGTGTTTTATGGCTAATGTCATTAGTAAAGTTGTATCTTGTTATTATAATCCCAATTTGTTGCTTTGTTTATTTAGAGACAAACATTCTTATTTTTTAAGTACTTATTTTTCGTTTTAGAAGATAAGTAATTCTTTCACAATGCATCCATCACCTTTCGTTAAAAAAATAAGTGTTTATTTAATAAATAACTACTTATTTTCCTTACGGAAACAGGGAGTAACACATGTAAGAAAGTACTATTGTTTAAGAAGCTTTTCGAAATCAAAACGTGTAAGAAAGTACTATTGTGTTTAACTTGCCCCTCTACAAGTGAGGACTACCGAATCAGAATCTACTCTTTCAAAGCATTTAGAACGTAGTCTTTACTTTTCTTAACAGGCTGTTGTATCTTGCAGAGAGAGCTCTTGTGGTTAGTTCCATCGACTCATAGTAAACTGGTGTGTCAATGGAGGAGTAGGCAAATTGCCGAGACGTTGTATGTGTGTTCTGTTTCTTTTCTTGTTTCGTTACTCCTCATAATTGCTCTAAATGATTTTTTCCTTTCGAGAGATAGTTCGACATTCAATTTGGTTCAAAAGACTTGTGGATTGTAGTGCTACGCTTCCACAAGCCAAGATTGTTGGATCCTTGGATCGAGCTGGAGACTGGTAAACTCATAGCACCATAACGTGTGTCAATTTTGTCTAAGCTAGACAACCACATAGGAGACATTTCATCTGAGACAAACTTGGGAGTTAATAGTCTGTAGACACCCCAATTTGGATCCTCTAAAATATCTATAAACTTCCCCAATGATGATAGAATGACGAAACAGCTTTCCAAGGGACAAGAACAATGCTTCCTTTGAGTCTTATAAACCCAAACAAAACCTCATCAAAAAAAATAAACGGAGTCTGGCACTCAAAACCCTGACATGGGCACTTGGGTCCTAGCTGGACCAAAGCGCTCAAGATAGAAACCCAAGCAGAACAAAGCGCTCATGGAACAAACCCAAGCGCTCATGTCCACTCTGTGCGACTGCAAAAGTACGTAAAGATCTGTCAGCCCACTTTCTGCGGAGTCTTTCTACAGATTTCAGCCATGCAGGCATGACTCCCCATCTCCCAAGTAGCTATGATGGGATTTTCTTTGAACACAATGATAATTTCCACAACTCTTTGAACCAAAATCTCTCTATAAAAAAAAAATTAAAAGGCCAAGTTTTAGAGAGAAGCATTCAAAATCTGCAATACTCCTCCAGAGAACTGTCACGACCCAACTCCAATACGGGTCACGTGACCGGCCGGTGACGGAATCACCAAGGCCTCCAACACTTTTACCATTCAGAGCATACTAAATAACATATAAAGAGACACAGCGGAAGCGTCTATTCATACAACTCCAGAGTGTCTATACAACATAGCTAAGCATAATTTACAATACCACTTGTCTCAAAACTATACAATGCTCCTATTCTTTTTTACAGACATGCTATTTATAACAGCTAACCAAACGACGCATCCGGCCCCCAACCTGCTATTTACAATAACCTGGAAAATTAGAAAAAGTTTTCATAAGCCGAAGCTCGGGTGAGAAACATATACCAAAATTACAAGTTTGACCATGGAAATATCTCAATAAAACAGTTCAAGAATCAAGCAACAATTCAAGTATTCTCATCAAATTTTCCAATAACATGCATTTAAATCCATAAATTAAATTCTTTGGTCCAAAGATGGACCCTTTTCTTTTTCCCTTTCATTTTTGCACATTCAAGCGATAACAACATTCAACGGTATTTTTGCCAGTCGGTTGGGGAGCGACCCCATTGAAGAGTGGTAAGATATCGTTACCAGTGATGCCTGGCTGCATCTCCTACCTTATTACTTCATGCCGCTAGTTTCTTTCCACGTCCCCTAGTGCTCGAGACACCGTTCGAATGACTCACATTATCACAAGCATGTACTAACAAGAAGTAAAATTCCAGTTTCCAAAACATATTGCCATGGTCTAAATCAACTGTAACACGAAAGATTTAATAAACAGGCCATCACATGTGTTTTATTCAATGTCACCAATTAAATCAAGTAAGAAGATCAAATTCCACACTTTTCAGCAAAAACAAGCAATGGCATTTTATCCCAAAATTCAGAAAATTACATGTAACCAAGGTATACGCAACTCACCAAAAAGGATGCGTCTAGCAGACATAGCACCAAGCTAACCCAGAGCACTGGTACCTATACAAAATGTACCATAAATTACCACCTGGTACAGCTGAACTTAGAGGTAAACTAATTTTTAAATTAGGCCATCCATCGGCATAGAGACTGCTTTTATAATTCTAAAATAAAAATATTATACTCTTTAACACAATATCCCTTCTGAAGCTATGAAAACTAAATACATAAATTCGGAACAAAATTGCTACAGCTTGCTAGGTTAGAAACGTATGAATTTAGCAAAGTCTCAAATTGGGGCTTATAATAGTTAGCAAATAATTTACTTAAATCAATATACGGCGGCGAGTTCCGGAACCAAACTCTTTGCCGGAAGGGTTTTCGTTTGTGTGAGAATTTTAGGGGTTCAAGTATGGTGAGTGCAAGGAAAGAGAGTTGTAAGTAATTTTTGCCCTAAACCAACCTCCTTTATTATAAACAATATACATATATAATACTAATTGCAGTAAATTAGTGTGTAAGAGGAAGTAGTGTGTAAGGGAAAATTACCTACAGAAACAGTAGATATTCTCTGGTGAAAACGAACGAAGAGGAAACGGTGGGTCTCGGGTAAAGATTACTTTGTTTTGTCTCCTATTTGATAGCTACCCATATATATATATAACGGTGGGAAAAGGAAGTAAAACATGAATAGAGGACACCTGTTACCCTGCCTTCCCATGACTCAGCAAAATTTCACGTTCCATTAACTCGAACTTGTCCAAACGTGTTTGGATTTCAGTCTCCGAAAAATCCCAAAAATTCAACACGAGCTAATAATAATTTAAGGGTCATCGTGGCTGTGTCGGATTTTTAAGGTGAAATCCCAACATTGTGTAACTCATACAGTGTGTCGGGTTCCTATTCAGACCACGACACCAAACTCTTTTTTTTTTTTTTTTAAAAAAGGGTCAGGACTTTACAAGAACACACTTTCTTACTTCAAAAGTTAACCTCTAAACCAAAGAAGGCATTGTTCAAACTCAACAAAGGTAGAGAGCCATTTCAGGCTACTGTTTTCTTTACGCCACTGGGCTCAGGTCCGTTCCTTATACTAACTCTGAGCTTGGCTGGCCTTCGACCAAAGCAAAACAGAATTTCAAACTTTTGAGCTCAACAGCGTCTGAGCGCTCAAGACCAGTTCTTGAGCGCTCAAGTCAATACTAGAAAGGTCTGAATATGTTTGTACTCAATATTTAAAGCTCATTTACATATTGTTTCATCGAAGGAATACTTATGATCAGTCGTTATGTTTGGTGTTCTTGTCCATTTAGTCTAGATGTTGCTTTTGGTTGTGTAAATTTTAATCTCTATTTATTTCATCATTATTGTGAGCCTCACAATTGAGTACTCAAGACCAGTTTTCAAGCGCTAAAGAGTGTTGTTAAGCTCTCAAAAGATGTCTTAATAGCATGTTTTGCTTTATTCACTATAAATATCATTTTCAAGTTCAGGGTGGTAATCACTTGGTGTGCATTGATCTTTCCAGAGCCCGAATCCGTTATTCTAGAGTCTACAGCGAAGCAGGACCTACACACTCAAGACTAGTTTTTGAGCACTTAGCTCCACAGCTAAGCGCTCAACAATGTTAGTAGTAGTGCATGGTACTTTGTATATTCTGTCATCTCATACTTATCATCGTGACTGCACACTGTATATTGCTCATAGGCATACACTCACCTATGATGTGTTTACAGTTTTCTCTCTCGTTATTGTTCCTTCCCTACTTGTTTTAAAGGTTAAGAAGCAAAATGATTTTGAAATCTCACATGCAAGCACTAAGTAGAGACCAACCCTCATGTCGGACGAGACGGATGTCTTAAAATCCTTTCCCTCTCGTAACTTGGCTTCCAAACCTACGTTGTCTTTGGTTATGCGGACCGGTAAAAAGAAACAAAGCCTTTTCCAAATAAAAACAACGGATGGCATTCAATTTGGTTCCTCAGGTTGCAAACCACTAAAACCCGGGTGGTGACTCCAAATTGAACGCGCAGTCTGCCAGTATTTTTTGAAAAAGAAAATTGGATGGCACCCTCGCTGGGCGAGTAGCCCACACAGTCATTACTATAAAAAACGATAAGATCACATAACTGTGATCGTATGTCTTTAAACACGGTTCTAAGTCGTGGTCTTTTCGGGAGAGATCTTAAGTCCCTTATTTTAGATCACGGTTTATGATCTCAGTTATAAACTGTGATCGAAAGTTCAAAATGATCACAGTTATTAACTGCGATCTTATATCTTTAATCACGATCCTAAAACCATGGTCTTTCTGAGTAAGATCGTAAGTCCCCTACTTTAGATGATTGAAAGTTCAAAATGATGACACCCTAAACACATGATGGAAAATGTTAAAAACTGATATGGAAAACCATTGCGTGTGATCTTATCTTTACATCTACTAGACCATTGTGTGGCGCTGCGTCAACACGTCGTCTTTCATGGCATTGCTGAGTTTCGAAGCCACGCATTTTAGGCGTCAATATTGTATCACGTCGTAAGAGTGAGGTCATTTTTAGGCTTCCGTGTTGTATCTCGCCTCAAGAGCGATTTGAGATTTTTTATCTACAATCACAGTTTTCAAAAAATTGAGATAAAATATATTAAGCGCCATTTTTTATCTCAGCTTTTGACTTAAATTGAAATTAAAAATTTAGCCTATAAATCTTTATCACACTTTTACTAAAAACATGGTTGCCGTGTTCTCTTCCCTTTTCAAAATGTACTTTTCAAAAAAATTTCCATAAATTCCTTCTACTTCTAATATTTCTCTCTTTATCTCTCTCCATTTATTAGCCTTACTATTTTTTAAAAAAAAATTTAAATACCCAACCAAACACAACAGATAATTTTGAACTTTGATGTGACCTTTATCTATTATTGTAATTAGTGAGTAGTGACTATTGCCAAGGCCCAACAATGACACTCAAGGCCCAACCAGACAAAAACAAAATGGCAAGAAGCCAACCCAGATCAGCCAAAGAAGAAAGACAGGAGCAAAGACGAAAGACAAAACCCAATACACTAGAACACCCCTACCCCAGAAAACAAAGCCTCAACAACCTGGCCAAAAGGGTAGAATGTGTCAAGTCTTTGTACGAAACATTCATTTGATTGGATGCGTTATTTGTCTTCATATGTTTAATAAATTTTTGTATAATTGTTTAATTAAACACGGTAGATTATACTTATCATATTCATCAATGAATTTTTAACTAATTTTTCCAAAAATATAAAACGGTAGTATGTTAGTGGAGGTTAGAAAGTTAGAGATTACAACAGGAGCCAAGTATTATGAACTTTTTTATGAGAACTTAAACTCAAGACCTCTCGGTATGAACTTTTTCATGAAGACTCAAACGCACAGCCTCTCAGTCAAAAAAAGGAGAGTGACAAATCAAGCATGCTTTGCGTGCTGTTCTATAATACTCCATTCATCCCAATTTACTTGCATCTTTTTGGGAAGCGTGTTTTTATAGGTAGAATAATGAAAAATATGATTGGTATTGATTTTTATATTTGTCCTATTTTATGTTTTGACATAACACTTAATGTAGAAAAGAAAGAATGAAAGAATAGTTACACAACTTTTTAAGTTGACTTTTTAAAAAGAACATCCATTTTAGCCTTTTTAGGACATGAATAAAAGAAAAGAAAAGAAAAGAAAAACCATCAATATTGGGATGGGTAGTATGTATATTATAGTCAAATGCGGGAAAGGGACGTGTCATGAAGGAACTCTAGCTAACAAGACAAGTATCAAATCATTTACAGCGACAGCTCACAATTTCCAATAAGACAAAAAATACAGCTCATCGCATACATCAGCAAAATTTATCCACCTAATTTTTCCATTTGGCCATTAAATTTTTTTCCTACCGTAAAACTTATTAAAATACTGAAAAGTCTATGGATACGTACATTTTCATGTACATACACACTTTAGACCCGTATCGAGTTCTAAAGAAATGATTTGAGCTACTTCTTTTGTTCAAAATAATTTATTTTAGTTCCTGTAAAAAATCAACTCAACCCGTCATCATTAAAGATATTTACGAAATATCCAACTTTTCTTTAGAATTCTGGTCTGGATTCTGTAGCAAAAGTGGATGTTTCTTTTAACGCCTTTACCAATATCGGATTGAGTTAATTTTTTACAAGGATCGTAAACAAACTATTTGGAACAAAATGAGCGCCTCAGAAATTTTTTTTTTTAAGGACTCGAGACGAGTCTAACATGCGTAATGATCCATACAATGATGGCTCACACAATGCACAGTACAACCTCTCTTTTCTCACAAAGTAGGTATGTTGTTTCAACAAACTGTCTCTAGGCGGCAACGAAGCGAGAGAACTACTTCTAGTGAAATTGGTAACTCGTCTCCCTCCCTCCAGTGATGACCAAGGTTTGAGTCCCCAGGACTTTGGGAGCTAAGACTATAAATAGCCTCAGGACCCCTGTGCTAACCCAAACAAACACCCCACTAACCTCGAATTAGACCAATTACGGACAAAACGGAGGAGAATTTAGTCTTTAGTATTCTTAACAGCAATGTTCCAATTTAAATTTTATGTTTCAACAAGCACTTTTAATTTGCAATTAAGTGACATGGTTGATTAAAATAGGGCGCGGCTATTCGCAAGCCTTTATTTTCTCCCATAGCCTACCATATTTCGGTAAGTGATTGTTGAAAATCATAAATAACATTTCGTTAAATAGTTGTTAAAAAAAAGATTATATTTCGGTAATTACATGTCGAAAATATATTCAACTTTCAGCAAACAATTGCAAACATGTATTTTCGGTAAATAGTTGTTGAAAAAAATATTATATTTCGATAACTGGATGCTGAAAATGTATCTCAATTTCGGTAATTAACTGTCGACTATAATTGAAATTTTTTAACGGGCTGTGGGAGAAAATGAAAGATTGCGAATAGCTGCGCCCTTAAAATATAGGAAAATTTTCAAAATAGCACCTGACTTTTTATACAAATCACACATAGGCACCTGACTTTTTAATATTATCAAAAAAACACATGATCTATTTAAAACCCATCAATTTTTCACTCGCCGTCAACTTTCTATTTCCATCCAAAA
The DNA here is from genome assembly GCA_019656275.1 of Rhododendron kiyosumense. Taxonomy (NCBI): domain Eukaryota; kingdom Viridiplantae; phylum Streptophyta; class Magnoliopsida; order Ericales; family Ericaceae; genus Rhododendron; species Rhododendron kiyosumense. Next base: position 67,520 of record BPLS01026575.1, read on the forward strand.
ACAGACGGAAATGCTGAAATGGCCTACATCTGGCCATTTGGAGGGAAACCAATATACATTTTGAGGAAAAAACACATTACTCTACTGATTTCTCCCGCCAAAACCCACTTGTGGGCCATGGAGTTCCAATGGTTTGTTATATATGGGAGTAATGCTTATAAGACTTCATCTTGGTTATTGTAACTGCTTAGTTTTTGTTGAATTGGTTATTGCACATTTTGGGGATCAAATTTGTGTGCCATTTTATTCGACAGAGCTTGAGATGGTGTGAGGCAATTGAATGAGAAGGAGATGTTTGGGAATTTTGGGACATCCCCATTTCGCTTCACTTTTTCTATAACTTTTAGTTTTGTTATTATTTGAATTTTTTTCGTGTTTCTTAATTTTGCGCCTCACTTTTTTTTTGTTTTATGATTCGTTTTGTCAAGACGAATTAGAAAAGTAAAAAAAATTATATATTTATCCAAATATTTCGGGAAATAGTAAATTTTTTTGACTTAAAAGTGGTTATTTTTTAAAATATTTGAGTAAAAGTAAAAAACGAATATAGTTTTCCGATTCGTCCTGTCAAAACGAATTAATAAGTCACAAAAGGTTGGTGCAAAACTAATAAATGCGGAAAAAAGAAAAGAAAATTAAAACTAAAAGTTATAGAAAAAGTAAAAATAGTTGTTATTGGACCTTCATAACCCCACAGGTGGGTTTGGCAGGAGAAATCAATAGAATAATGTGTTTTTTCCTCAAAATGTATATTGGTTTCCCTCCAAATGGCCATGTGTAGGCTATTTTAGTATTTTCGTCTGTTTTTGGATGGAAAGTTAACGGCAGGTGGAAAATTGATGGGTTTTTAAATAGGTCAGGTGTTTTTTTGATAATATTAAAAGGTCAGGTGCCTATACGTGATTTATGTAAAAGATCAAATGCTATCTTAAAATTTTCCTGAAATATATATCACCGTGTCGTGATATACATTTTTCTGAACATTTTTATTCAATGGTTAAATCGTCTTTTGTCAATTGATTTGTTACGCTGCACCATTAATCAAATTCCGGCAAAACTATCTACTCTAGTCAGATGAGAGCTATTTTTGTGAATTAGCACATCACAACCCTTGCAAAAGCCTTCAGATGTTATGTGCATTGGCATGCATATGCCATTTGAATGAATAGTTTGAAAACTCTTGTTAATGAATGGTGGGATAGGTCCTTAGTATTAGCTAGTTTATGTGCGCGTAAATTAATTCGAGCACCTGAATTGGGATAGGTCCTTAGTATTAGCTAGTTTATGTGCGCGTAAATTAATTCGAGCACCTGAATTATCAAAAAATCATAGTTTAGAATAAAACCACCAATACGCTTCAACCACTATTGTTTTTCACCAATCAAAAATGCAGATATTATATATAAGAAAACAGTACATAACAGCTTCCACCACTATTGTCAAAGGCATAGTCAGTACATAACAGCTCCAAATTAATATATTTTAATCGAACCAAGTACTTAGGCAAAGTTGTGGCTTTAAATAGGTATCATGTTATATGTTTTCAAATGTACGTAATTAATTGATTTGCGACTAATATATACTTTTTTTCTATCCACGTGAGAGGAATAATGGACCTATCCACCATTATCTTAACTGATTAATAAGCCCTTAAAACTTTATGAACAGCCGAAAAAGTAACTTTGACAGTCAATCATACACTGATTTCGTAAAAGTTGTAGATTAGTCTCGCACAAAAAAAAGAAAAAGGGATCGGCTCCTCTCTGATCTAAGTTTTGGACCAACAGAAACAGTCCAAATCTCGACAATACATTCGGATAATCAATAGTTAGATTTGCTTATAGACTTTTACTGGTATGAATCAAACAAATTCAAACCATTAATTGCAATAAGAGATGGTTCCGATTAGGACTGTTTTCTCCAATCTAAAACTGGACCGAAGAGGACCCAATTCCAAAAAAACAAAAACCTTTATTATCTCCTACACTTACAAATAATAAGAAAAACAAACATCTCAATAACGTCACCACTTATGTCATGGCCCTGGCCCTATCGTTCCACTCATGCCTATAAATTTCTAAAACCCTCATTTCATTACAAGCTCAATCAAGCTACCTAAATTTCCAAAACGTATTTCTTTTGCTTTTGAATCTAGCCACCACCCTCCATCCCTCAGCCCCCAAGCAAAGAACACAAATGGATTCCTGTGTTCGACTTCTGCTGGTAACGTTTCCAGGGCAAGGGCATATCAATCCCGGCCTCCAATTCGTCAAACGCCTCATCAAAATGGGCGTCGAAGTCACTTATGTAACGGCCTTTTCTGCCCTCAATCGCATGACCAAAAACGTGACCACGCTACCGGGCTTGACCTTTTTCGGCTTCCCTGATGGCCACGACGGGTGGGAAATGGACAACATGGACCACCAGATGGAAGAGCTAAAGAGGCACGGGTCGGAGGCTGTAGCAAAACTCATCACATCAGAGGCTGAAAAAGGCAAGCCTTTCATGCATGTGGTTTATACCACACTCATCCCTTGGGCAGGCCAAATTGCACATGATCTTCATGTGCCGTCCACTTTCCTTTGGATTCAACCAGCCACCATCTTGGATATTTACTATTATTACTTGAATGGTTATGGGGATTCCATTGGGAAGAACATGAATGACCCCTCATGGTCACTCGAATTACCGGGACTACCACCGGTAACCGGCAGTGACCTTCCTTCTTTTCTGCTTGCTTCAAACACCTACAATTTTGCACTTCCATTACTTAAACAGCATTTTGATATGCTTGATGCCCAAAACAATCCCAAAGTACTTGTGAACTCCTTTGATGCTTTGGAGTCTGGTGCCCTAGGAGCAATCGAGAAGCTAAACTTGGTTGCTATTGGGCCGTTAATCCCGTCGGCTTTCTTGGGTGGAAAGGATCCGTCGGACAATTCTTTCGGAGGAGATCTCTTTGAAGATTCAAAAGCCTATATCAAATGGTTGGATTCAAAGCCTATTGAATCTGTTATTTACGCAGCCTTTGGAAGCTATTCGCCAATAGCGAAGCAACAGATGGAGGAAATTGCACACGGGCTGCTTGCTTGTGGAAGGCCCTTTCTGTGGGTGGTAAGAGCCACTGAAGAAGAGAAGCTGAGTTGTAAAGAGAAATTGGAACAGCAGGGGATGATAGTGCCGTGGTGTTCTCAAGTGGAGGTTTTGTCACACCCGTCAATTGGGTGTTTCATGTCTCATTGCGGGTGGAATTCTTCTTTGGAGAGCTTGGTTTCCGGGGTTCCAATTGTGGCTTTTCCACAATGGTCAGACCAAGTTACGAACGCAAAGCTTATCGAAGATGTTTGGAAGGCTGGAATAAGAGTCAAACCGAATCTAGATCAAATAGTTGAGAGTGATGAGATTAAGAGGTGCATAGAATGGGTGATGGGAGTGGATGAAATGAGGACGAACGCTAAGAAGTGGAAGGATTTGGCAAGGGAAGCAGGTAAAGAAGATGGATCATCAGATAAGAATCTCAAGACTTTTGTTGATGAGGTCAGGGCTAGAAAAGTAGAATGAACTGTATGTACCAAAAAAAAGAAAAGAAAGTAGAATGAACTGTTCTACAAAATTGGTGTATTTAATCGATAGGGCTTGGTGAAAAATTGATGCGTCCTTTTCGACTGGTTGGTTTTGATTTTAACTATCGTCGCCACTGTCCTTAGCTAAGTGACATCTTGTCACAACCCATCTTTGTTATTTTCTTGAGAGGTTTTATGATGTCAATTTGTACGCGAAATAAGTGAAATATTCTTTTGTACTAGTTCCTATTTTAACTGTTCATCTTACCAAACATACATGTGCAAAGATGTTACATTTCAAATAAGATTTCAGCATGCTCACATGTGGAATTCAACCAATAACGAATTCGTATAGATAGGAGTACCGTAACCCATGACTTATCCATGCGCCACGTTAAAGTCATGTTAATCAAATGCAATCGAAAGAGTTGCCTCGTTAGATATTGCAACTTAGAGAAATCACACTTCATTGCAGTATTCTATTTTCAAACAAGATGAGAGACTGGAAATTGGTATGCACAAAGAAGCATAAGCTTTCAGGAAACGTTTTCCAGATGCAGAGCTATTAGGCTGAAATCCAACGCAATCAGTATCGGACAGAGAGGGTGAGGGCAGGGATACGGCACCCCCAACCTTTCAAGTAATCTCGTATATTTCTTATGTATATCTTGACCCAAAAAAATTGTGCTCTGGCCCTTTTGAAATTCTTAATAAATTTTACTTTAACCCTTTCAAAACTGATCTTTTCTGGGCTAATTTATTCAAACTTTAAAATAATGGCATTCGTTCTCCCTCTTCATCAAATTCATGTTTCCGCCACTGAGCAGAACCATCTCCGGCAATAATTTCTTTGTCCTGACTAGCTAAAGCCAAATTTCTATTTCATGCCAGTACTCTGCCTTGAAGAGAGCATAAGTATGAAGAATAAGTAGAAGAACAAGGGGAGTAGAAGAACTAGACATGGCATACGCGCTACTCAAGCCCAGATCCTGTCATTACGTTCACGAGAGAATCAAGCCTAAGAAACAAACTTTTTTCAAGCCAAAATGGACTGATTAAAACCTGTGATTTTAACGAGAACTAGAAACTTAGAAAGTGAATGCACCCAAATGACTAACATCAACAAACACTAAAAGAATTTTCGTCTACTTAGAGTATGGAAGCTATACTTTTATAACAAAGCAACAAATTAATGCACGAGATTGAACACGGGCTGCTGGAATATTGCAGAAGACAAATTTTGTGGGTGGTAAGAGCAACAGAAGATGGGAAGTTAAGTTGCAGAGAAAAACTGAATCGACAAGGGATGATAGTGCCGTGGTGTTCCAGAGTGGAGGCCTTGTCACACCAATCGGTTGGGTGTTTCGTGACTCATTGCAGGCGGGAAGTTATCCGTCTTTTGGAAAAGCTACTCTAGTGACATGACAACTATTTCTTGACTTAGCACTTACACCGCAATCATTTGATTTGCTAAATCAGATTCGGCCTTTTTGTTAGTCGTCTGTGCATTTTGTGTAATTCTGGGTGGAATAATCAAACCATAATTTTTTTTTCTCTTGTGGGATATGGAGTAGGGTCCTTAACTTACTTGGAATGATTAGAGCTCCTTCTTCTTAGTCTATAGAGTTTTTTTTTTTTGGGTAAGTCTTAGTCTATAGAGTTAGACTGGGTTGTCAATCATACCGGAGAGAGGGGCAATTTCCGCTACTCTGTTCAGACTGGTTTTGGCAGAAATTGTTTATCTTCATTGGTTAGAGAGGAATGCAAGGTTGTTCCAAACAAGGCAAAGTTCTCTCGAGATGGTTTTTCAAGGTATTGTTGACAATATAAAGGGGAAAGCTTTGTCATGGAGGAATGTGAACCATCGCATTGGGAGTAGGAACGTCCCAAACGCCGGCTTCATTGGCAAGACAAGACGCACCCATGGTGGCTGAAGATCCTAGCAATCTCTTGCAATTGTTCAACTTAGCTGTCATTGGCATATTCCTCTCCAAACTTTTAGCTAGCAGTGACAGATCTAGAGGTGGTAGAGTTTGGGGTTCAGCTGGTTGTTTTGGATTTGAGTATTTTTTGCTCTTGTTGTTTGTTTGACCTTTGTTTTCAGCTCTTAGACTTGGTTGGTGAGGTGTTGTTCTTGGACTGCCGATTTGTGGCTTGGTTTCCTTTGGTACAAAATTGCAACTTTAGCCAAGAGGGGCAAAAACGACTATGAATAAAGATTCTCTTACCTTTACATGAGAAAATGATCTTCTTCTTTTTTTCGGTTTCGAATCATGATGTCAAAATTGAACGACTTCAATCATTCAAGATGTCATAGGTATATACAGGTTTGCTATGTTATCTCGCTTGCGTGCAATAGGCCTTTTTTCATGCACACGGTGTGTTGCAATTTCAATTTGTTTTTAATATATTCCTAACTCTTCAACCAAAAAAAAAATGCCGTAGGTAAAATTATTTCTGAAGACGTTGATCGTTTTGACATCAAAATATATATCGAGAGCCACACCCATGTGAGAGTATACAAGTGTAGCTGTATTATTCTTTTTTCTTTTTTTGACAACTCAGGTGTTTAGATCAACTTACTCATTCTTTGTAGGGGTACGTAAGTAAAAAAAATTTCAGGGACTTCTCCATTTTTTATGAGACTAACCACAAAGGAAACATTTCATCCAAGACGAACCCAGAAGTTTACAGTAGTGACTATTGCCCTCTATTTCTTTGAAGATCTTAAGCAATTTATGTATACTTTCCCATTCATGTTATGGTAACCTCCCCCGTCAATTGTTTTCACCGACCAATAATTGGTACTATAAAGTATTTTTGTTACAACTACAAATAATTAATATGCCTAATAATTTTACTTCATCAAAAAAATTTGAATTATGTTATGGGATTAAAACCGGAAATAACTGTTTGAATTTTTTCACGCCATCTTAAAGAACTAAGTAGATAAAAAAAATTCAAAAACTTATGCACCGAAGTGCTCATGGGCAGAGGTAGGAAGGGGCCTATGGCCCCCAGCCCCTGCTTAAAAAAACCTCAATATGTTATTCCATTTTATCATGTACATGGAAAAAATACATAAAATTTTAACCAATAACGAAAATATTGAGTGATTTGACTCTTAGTATAGTAAGTTTCAGAGGGTCCTTTCTATTCACATGACAAGTTGCTGTTGCATCACAAGTTGTTGATACATGGTCGTATCAATGATTTCTCGATATTTAGTATTTTCACTTGTAAAACCATGTTCTATAAAAGTTAGAAGAACCAATGTAAACTTTCCAACATCTCGTGAACACAAAATTTCTCTTCTTATCGACCCCTTTCGAGTGCAAATCATGGTTCCATAACTGAAAGTCCTTAGTTATTTGAAAAAATAACACGACTTTTTTAAAAAGAAATAAATAAAGCATAGGACGTCGGAAGATGTTAACATTATTTACCCAAACTTTCTCACACAAGTCAAGTGAAATTTTCGCATATACTATTATGGATATACATAGATACAACTATATATATTCGTAATTGTAGAATCATTGATTTGTTTGTCTTTCGGTCAAGACGGTAGAATGTTAGTGGAGGTTAGAAATTTAGATAGTACAACAAGAGCTGAACTTCGTGAAAAAGACTCAAACTCATGATCTCTCTATCTCAACAACAACAAAAAAAAGAGTGGTAAACCAAGCATGATAAGCATGGTATTCTACAATATTAGAGTTATTGATAGTACTCAAACCATGAAAGGGATGGTCATGAAGGCCCTTTCACAATACTTACAAGTAACAAGTCATTTTCTAGCGACAGCTCATAACATGCATCAGGACAATAAATACGTCTCATCTCGTGAGCTTTCATGCTCTATCAGGCCACAACTATCTACATTTCCAAACTAGTTCTTTTGCTTTTGGATCTAGCCACCACCCTCCCTCCCTCAGCCCACCAAACCAATGGATCCCTGTGTTCGACTCCTGCTGGTAACGTTTCCAGGGCAGCCGCAAATCAATCCTGGCCTCCAGCTCGCCAAGCGGCTCCTCAAAATGGGCGTCGATGTCACTTACGCAACAGCCTTTTCCGCCATTAATCGCATTATCAGAAGCACAACGAGAACTCCACCAGGCCTTACCTTTTTCGGCTTCTCTGATGGCCACGATGGTGGGTGGGGAATGGACAGCCTCGACCACCAAATGGAAGAGCTAAAGCGACGCGGATCAGAGGCTGTAGCAAAACTCATCACATCACAGGCCAAAAGAGGCCAGGCTTTCATGCATGTGGTTTATACCCCATTTGTCCCTTGGGCAGGCCAGGTTGCACATGATCTTGACGTGCCGTCCACTTTCCTGTGGATTCAACCAGCCACCGTCTTGGATATTTACTATTATTACTTGAATGGTTATGGGGATTCCTTCAGGAACAACATGAATAACCCCTCGTGGTCAGTTGAATTACCCGGACTACCACCGATAACCGGCAATGACCTTCCCTCTTATTTGCTTGCTTCAAACACCTACAATTTTGCACTTCAATTACTAAAAGAGCATTTTGATGTGCTTGATTCCCAAAACAATCCAAAAGTACTTGTAAACTCCTTCGATGCTCTAGAGCCTAGAGCCCTAACAGCAATCGAGAAGCTAAATTTGGTTGCTATTGGACCGTTAATCCCGTCGGCTTTCTTGGATGGAAAGGATCCATCTGACAATTCTTTCGGAGGAGATCTCTTTGAAGATTCAAAAGCCTATATCAAATGGTTGGATTCAAAGCCTAGTGTCTCTGTTATTTATGCAGCCTTTGGAAGCTATTCTCCCATAGCGAAGCAACAGTTAGAGGAGATTTCACACGGGCTGCTTGCCTGTGGAAGGCCCTTTTTGTGGGTGGTAAGAGCCACTGAAGAAGAGAAGCTGAGTTGTAAAGAGAAATTGGAACAACAAGGAATGATAGTGCCGTGGTGTTCTCAAGTGAAGGTTTTGTCACACCCATCGGTTGGGTGTTTCCTGTCTCATTGTGGGTGGAATTCTTCTATGGAGAGCTTGGTTTCCGGGGTTCCGGTTGTGGCCTTTCCGCAGTGGGCGGACCAAGTTACGAACGCAAAGCTTATTCAAGATGTTTGGAAGACTGGAACAAGAGTGAAACCGAATCTAGATCACTTAGTCGAGAGTGATGAGATTAAAAGGTGCATAGAAATGGTGATGGGCGGGGATGAAATGAGGACAAATGCTAAGAAGTGGAAGGATTTGGCAAGGGAAGCTGGTAAAGATGGTGGATCATCCGAAAAGAATCTCAGGATTTTTGTTGATGAGGTCAGGGCTAGTAAAGTAGAATGAACTGTTCTACAAAACTAATGTATTAGACAGATATGGGTTTGTGAAAGGATGATGCTTCCTGTTTGATTGGTTGGTTTTGATTCTCTCTCGTTGCCACTGTCCTTGGTCAAGTTACATCTTGTCATAACCCATATTTGTTGTTTTCTTTAGAGGTTGTACGGGAAATAAGTGAGATATTCTTTCGCACTAGTTCCTATTTTAACTGTTCTACTTAGCAAACATACATGTGCAAAAATTGTACATTTCAAATAAGATTTCAGCATGCTCATGTGGTATTCAACAAACAAAGAATTAGTACAGATAGGAGTACCATGACACACTACTTATCCATGCGCCCTCGTTAGATATTGCAACTTAAAAATCACACTTCATTGCTGTATTCTATTTTCAAACAAGATGAAACACTGCAATGCAGAAAGAATATTCATTAGCTTTCAGGAACTCTTTCTAGACGCAGAGCTATTAGAATATTGTGCTAGAATATTGCTATAGCTGTAGCTTCACAAATTGATTGGAACTCCTTAGATGGCTCATAGTCCTGGGATTCACTTCTAGGAGAAAAGGAGTGTCGGTGATCTGCAAGTATATCCTAAGGTAATTTCATGGCTTTGGAAACAACATCATTAACTGATCAATCTGGGTTGCTTTACTTGGGTACTTTGATGGAAGATATTTTACTTGAAAAATATTTAACTTAACTTTCCTCCAACCAAAAAAGGCAGATCGGTAGAACATTTACCTGAAAATATTTTACTTCGAAACAAATGGAGCCTAATTCTATCCAAATAGAATACTTCGGCAAATTATTTGGGTTTTTTTTTTTTTGTTAATGATATGTTTTCTAAATTTCTATCATTATTGTTTTATGTCCATCACATTCTGTACGTGCCCGTTCATCACAAAAGCGTTTGGAATGTGCCCATGATTCAATTGTGCTATATTAGTTCCCTTCTTTTATCCAAGTTGGATATCCACTCTGTATGTTCCCGGTTTCAAACATCCACTGTGTACATTCCATGAACTTTTCTTACGTATAAGGTGGAATAAATGGAAGGGCAACAGGAGCAATTCATCAAACACCTTATGTGCAATGAGTTTTTGTCGAACTTCTGCGCTTGATATTTTAACATATAAGCAAGAAAAGCTTAAACGTAGATTCACCACGAGAGACAGAGAGAGCAATACACATTTTTTCGGAAACCTACCAGTGGATCCTACCGAAGTGAACTTTTAATTTGGAAACCAATAGGCTGGATCAATTTCTTCCCTAGAATTCAGCCTTGAAATGAGAACGGAGGAGAATCGAGAGGCTAATTCAAGGGAACTCTTTGACTGTCAGAGAGTTGAGAGGAAGAAGGACATTCGAGAGGTTCTTCAAATGGTCTGGGAGAGTTGTGACAGATGCAACAGTTGACATATGTATGAAGCGAACATGGTTCATAGAGGAACGTGGTTTTTGAGAGATGGAACAGTTGGAATGTGACGTTACCATTGGTGTTAAGAATAAAGGTACCGATTCACCATACAATTTAAGAGGCACCCATTGGTGTTTAGTTTGTATAACCATAAACCATTCCTAGTTTCATCCGAGTCTCATTTTCATTTTCCAAGTATCAATTACAACTTTTTTGACATTTAAGTTTGGTTTTCGTACCAAATTAGTCCAACTGATAATTTTTGTCAACCAAATTGGACAGAAAAAATCTGATTGATAGCAGTTTGGACATTACAGTTGGTACCAAATTGGCCCAATAGATGGCGTTTGCCCTCAATCTGATTTTTTTCATCCAGTTTGACTGACAGACGTTATCAATTGGTACCAATTTAGTACGAAAATCAAACTTGAAGGTCAAAAGAGTTGCAATTGACATTTGGAGGATGAAAATGAGGCTTGGGTAAAATTAGGAGAACCATTTCTATAAATTTCCCTTTTTTATTTAAGAGGCAGCCATTGGTGTTTAGTTTTTAACCGTTTTGTATGTTTATTTATTTAAGAGGCATCCATTGGGGTTTGGTTTGTAACCGTTTTGTGTCGGTTGGGAAGAAGCGTAGGATAGGGCATACATTAATTACAAGTGCTTAGGGCAATAGTGGGAAAAAAAAGAAATAGAAAACACCTTCGTACATTTAAAAGAACAAGACAGGTGAGAACAATTGCCTTTCTAGGCACATTCATTGCGTAATTATGGTGTATAGAGTTGTTGACGTTGGTGCAATCAAAAGCAGGGGAAAAGTGGAATACATGGCTTACAAAAAACTCAAAGATGTATTTTGTCAAACAGTTTGCGTGTGGAATTTTTTTCTACAGAGTTGTCAACATTGGTGGATGATGTATTTGAAACGGGGGAAGGAGAGAGTGTTTGCAATCCAAGGCAGAGGGAAAGTTGAATGCATGGGTTACTGTGTTGGACTTCTGTTGGAATCATCTTGAGTTCAGTCCAGTATGTTGTTGGAGTTTGAGGCTTGGTCATTGGCAGTGGAATCAAGCGGTTGAGGAGTATGGGCAAACGGAGGGAGGCGGTAAAGCTGGTTTGGGAGACCGTTGTTGGTTTGTATCATGTTGGGAAGAGGTGTGGGATGGGTCAGTGATTAGTTGCAATTGCTAGGGGTATTTGTGGGAAAGTAAGAGTAAAAAACACCTTCGTACATTTAAAAGAAGAGTATAGATAGTATAGATGTCTTGACCCAAAAAAAAAGTGTTCTGGCCCTATTGAAATTTTTAATAATTTTACTTTGACCCCTTCAAAACTGATCTTTTCCAGGCTAATTTATTCGAACTCAAATAATTGCATTCGGCCGCCCTCTTCATCAAATTCATGTTTCTGCCACCGAATGCAGCACCTTCTCCGGCAATAATTTCTTTGTCCTGACCAGCTAAAGCCAAAGTTCTATTTGATGGCAATACTCTGCCTTGAAGAGAGCATAAGTTTTGTAGAAGAACTAGGCATGGCATACTCACTACTCAAGAGGATACTAATTAATCTCTATGTGTTCCCCTTTGAAGTTGATTTTGAAGGTCAGAACTTGATTGCTTGGGTCATTATATGTATGATTTTCCCTATTTTCTTGTTCTTTGATACCTCTCTCCATCCTTCTTTTTTTTTTAGGACTAATTACTCTGTTTCTGGTGAGAAGGAAGGTTTGGGTAAAATGTCGCTAGGTTACAGGTATGGAGACGGCAAAGAAAAAGATTTTGCTTTGAGAGCTTAGTAAGATCGAATTGTTTTATTTGTTTTGCTTTATTATTACATACTCCTGTGTTTCATTTGTCACTAGCTTAGATAGAATGAACACGTATGAGTTGCATGACAGGTTGTTATGGTATGATTAGCTTAGCTTCTTATAACAAAATAGCTCTGGGGAACATTGTCATCAAACTAGGCCAAAAATTTGCCTAGAAAGCTGCCAACTATCACATAATGCTTTTATGTACTAAGCTCTGTTCACAAAGAATTGCTTTTTGACTTTCTAGCAGTGAGCACTGCTATTTGATGGGGTATGACTATTTTTTTTATTGTCTGTATCTTCTTCTTTTTTAATGATCTTCTCAATACCAATTTTTACCCACTCTAGTAAACAAGATGGAGTTTTAAGTTTTTTTTTTCCGTCACTTAAAGTTGAGTTTTGAGTCTTTTTGACCATTTAATTTTGTTGAATATTGTAGATTCACTCCGAATTTTATTTCCTAGATTTTATCTATGTTCATAACTAATTGTTTTACTTCTTCTTTATTTATCAAAATTTGTGCAAATAAATTGGGTTCCATGAAATAAGTGAGGGCCCATAATTGGGAAAAAAGTTTTGGGTTGGATGCTCCTTTCAAAGTTGAATCGGTGGAATGCTCTTTGGTCTGCTCAAACTCTCTTTTAAGTTAGAGTTTTAATATTTTTCATTATTCACCTCTACACTTAAAAGTAGAGTAAGTAAATAATACTTGACAATGTGCAACTAAGATGACTTCCGTTCGAGTCATTATCCCTATTGTTGCTCGTTATAATTTCAGTAGTTTAAATGGATGTTAAGACAACTTTTTAAAATAGTGATATTAAAGAAGGGCTTTGAATATCTTTTTTCTACCTTTTTCATGATGGTTTATGGTTCTATTTTTTCCGTCTGTTTTGTCAATATTCTGTTCATGCACTTTAATTACAAAGTGAGGTCCATGTGTGTATGTTTTCAATTCATAGTGCCACATGTTAGATTTGTCCAATAAAGTGTTGCTTTGTGTTGTACTCTTTCAACTCAAAACTTGCTCTTTGTATTTTATTTTAGGACAAGACCATCGTGGATTTAGTACTGGAGAACAAGAATGCCTACAGTAGAACCCAAGTGGTTGGTGAGTAAGTGAAATGGCCTCACTTATTGCCTATCCAAGCTTTATTTTCACGTTTTAATGGTAGAATTGGTCTAATGCTATGATTGTGTTACTGTATTGAAATTGCAGTGAAGTTACCAATGATGATGGTGCTATATGCAGTGTTGGACTCCCCTCTACCAAGTTAAGGTAATCTCGGACTACTTGGACTTATCAAAAGAAAGTAATCTATAACTGTTCATTCCTTTTTACTTACTATTTACTAAAAACGATGGTTCTCCCCACTTGATAATTTTTCAACGTATAAAGGTATTATTAAAAAACTAAAGCACATACAGCATTATGCTTGCTTGGGTTGTTTGCATTCCTAAAAATTGTATTTAGGCTTTTTTTTTATGTAACCTTGGTTTATGAGTCTGAGCAAACTAAGGAAAGGGCTGGAGATGCTTAATTTGTTTACCTTATTTATGTAGCTTGGTTTATGAATTTCATCCTTAATTTGATGCTTCAAGTATTGTGTATCATGTGTTATTCACTCCATAGTTGTCTGGGTTCACTCGTACTGACAGGAGGAACTGTGAGCCACCTCAATGCTTCAGGCGCAGGGTATGCAAAGCTTTTCCTTTATAGTAGTTTATTGCATTCTAGACTGCCTTATGCACTATTACATGTCGCTTTATTGTAATATCCTATTGTTGTTTGAGTTACTAGCTTCAGTGTAAATTGGCCGACATTTTTGTGCACAAGCCTTTGATTTGTATTGTACACGAATCTATGAGGTAAGATATTACATTTGTAACCTATGTCGCACCATAAATTAGTAGTAACTGTCTAAGGAATCAAAGAATGTATAAGCCCTTATGTTCTAACCTTTTTTCTCCTTGTTATTTTGTGTGTGAAAAGTCAATGCATCGTGTTACCCTGTCAACCAGACTTATGGAGACTTTTCAATCTAGGAAAAGATAATGATACGAAAGATAGAATTGTAGTGGATCATTCTGGCGATGATAAGGTTTATCGCCGATATTTGTCTTCTGTACAAAGTTGTAACAATAGTAACTCTTTTCCCATATGTCTTAGCATGTGTCTATGCATAAAAAATTTGACATATTTTATTCTATGCATTTTCACAAGCGGCTTTCTCTCTGAGTGATGGTTATGTTCCAGCATCTTGCTACCGTTTATTGAGTTACGGATCAAGCTGTTTGTTTGACCTTTTTTTTTTTTTTTTGGGTCAAACTACCAATGGAATAGCAGTAAAAGTGCATAATGTCAATATTCTACTTGAAATTCATGAGGGTCCACAAGAAGTAACTTGGTGAGTTTGCTTGCTCAAGGCCATCAGTTTGTTCATATCTTTGTACTCAGTCACCAGTCATCTTTTTTTTTTTTTTGGTACTTTGGAAATACAGACACCAGTCTTCTACCGATTTGTCTACCATGATACAAAATGACAGTTGTAATTGTCTTCAAATTTTCGCTTGGTTAACAATTTAGTTGAATGACGTGAGAAGAACCTATTTTGTGAAAGATCGGCTAATTGTCATTAGTACTAATTTTGACTGCTTTTGAATGAAAAGAGAAAATTTTCATAAATCTTTTCCTTCTCTCGTTTCTTGTAGACCATAAAGGGTGCTTACTAACATTTTGGTGCTATAAAAATGATTGTTCTCACTCCTTTTATCCTTTTAGTTATGAAAATTGAATTTCTATTAATGAAACCTCAGCAGCATCTTTTGATCTCATTGGTTAGTTGGGATATTTATTTTGATTTATTGGGCATCTCTTATTCTAGCTTCAATACTTCCCAGCACTAAAGGCATATCTTTTGGTTTGTATAATTTTCTCTTAAACTCTTGCAATCTCCCTTTTGTGTAATGAACTTAACTATGTCTTAAAAGGATATGTAAATATATGCAAACAACTTTCCAAACATATTCTACTACACACTGCCTCAATTTACAATACCAATACTCCAGTCAAAACAATACCAGGTATGAGACACCTCCTGCTAGCATGAGCCGTTCACCAAGTAAAACCCTAAATTCGAATTCAAGAAACCTGAAATTCTTCTCTAATCCACCAAATTGGATACGAGAAAGAGCTCCATGTAATTCATTTCACCCCATTTGAAAATCAAAAGTTGATTATACGAAATCGAGATATTTCCACTTTGTAGAGAGAGTTGCAGAGAGAACGAGAGATTCCTAGGGAGGAGAGAGATGGAAGTATTATTTTAATACATACCTTGTGAACATTTGTTCGGTAGAAATAGAAAAGCATTGTTCATAAATGATAAATACCTACTTGTTTGCCTAATCTGCTGCAGCCTTGTTTTGGTACCTTGAATAGGTAAAGTAGCTACAAAGGTTCATTTTGCAGCTTTGTTTTGGTGTCCTGAACAAGTAAAGTAGCTAAAAAGGTTCATTTTGCTATTCTAGTGTACAGGCTCTTACCATTACTGAGAAAACTAAGGTCTAAAGTGTAAACTGTAGAGTAACCAAAAGTACTACTCATTAAAGTTGGCATTTGGGACCTACATTAAAGTATGCATCAGGACGGACACGGAGATCTTGTAGTGCGGAGGGTGCACTAAAGGCTATAGAGCGGCATCTCGCCCATCCCAGCAATTATAATAGTCCAAATCTTATCTCAGCAATGAACGACTCAAATCTGCAGGAGTCAAAATAAAATCTGAACCATTGATTGCCGAAAAGACGGCTTGGTGCTGCACTATGTAGTGCACCTCTGCACTACAAGATTTCAAATTCTGAGATCAAGGGTAATTGTGCAGCTCACAAAAGAGAAGGCGATTTGTTATA
Source organism: Rhododendron kiyosumense (assembly GCA_019656275.1). Lineage (NCBI taxonomy): Eukaryota > Viridiplantae > Streptophyta > Magnoliopsida > Ericales > Ericaceae > Rhododendron > Rhododendron kiyosumense. The sequence goes on from BPLS01026575.1 coordinate 83,541, forward strand.
ACTTGTGTGAATGTTAAATACACATTGAACAAACAAAATATAAAGAAATAAGCTTAAGATTGTAAGTGGAAGTATGTTCATTCAATTTGTTGAGCTCAAGTGATGTGATGGACTACGGATTGGGCCTTCGGCACGCTACAGCAGAACGATACATCATACAAAATTTCAACATACTGCTTCATCTTTTTAATTCTTTTCATTTTTTTTAGGGAAAATTAAAAGCATAACACAATTTGCCAAAATTCTACTATCCTGCTGCTTCTCGATTTGTGAAACAGGGACAAGGTGATACTGTAGTGCACACTACAGCGGTATATTGCACCCAAAACAACGTTGTTTTAGTTGTTTTCCTCACCCAAAAGCCAAGCAACTTTGTCACTCAAATCATAAACACACTTTATTAAAACTTTAAAATTAATCAAAAAAATAAAGTTCAAATTATCTCCTAGACTTGAAAATAATTGAAGAACCAAGCATCAAAATCACGTCACTACTTATGTCATGGCCCCTGGCCCTATCCTTGCGCACACGCACATAAATATCGTGGCGCTTTCATGATCGGTCAGACCACAGCTATCAAAATTCCCAAACTACTAGCTACCACACTCCCTCCCTTACCCCCGAAACCAATGGATCACTGTGCTCGACTCCTGCTGGTAACGTTTCCAGGACAACCGCATATCAATCCCGGCCTCCAATTTGCCAAGCGCCTCCACAAAATGGGCGTCGACGTCACTTATGCAACAGCCTTTTCTGCCCTCAATCGCATGACCAGAAGCACAACTACTCCACCAGGCTTGACCTTTTTCGGCTTCTCTGATGGCCCCGATGG
>BPLS01026576.1:0-46072 GCA_019656275.1 Rhododendron kiyosumense
TAACTTAAAAAGTAACTAGAAATCATTGAATCGTATTTCTATTTTACGTGAGAATACAAATCTAAAGAAGAGAACGAGAGATTAAGTTTAACTACTTTTCCACCTCTTGACATTCGATCATTGGACATCTCTTGAAAAACTTCAAGTTTGAACCGGCTAAGTGAGTCATCCGAGTGAATTAAGTGATGCTTTAATTGTGTAACTAACTATGTAACTAGTCTTCTCCATACAAGACCGTACCCACAATAGAATCAAAACAATATACGTACTAGCATGAGGTTCTTTTGGTAATATGATATGATATGATATGACATATAAAATGACAAGCTATGCCTTTGTGTTAAGAGGCTCTCAAATCCTCAATTGTTAATGGACTTCCTAATGAGCAATTAGGATGGTATGCGTACTAGTGATGTTTTTGTCCATTTGTGCAGGGTTTTTTTAAAAAAAATTAAAAATCTGTCAAGCGTTTCATTTCACAGAGTCCAAAAAAGGGCAAAAGATTTCATCACTAAAATAAGATTCAATCAAAACTACCGAATCAAACAAGTAACTGTATGCGACAAGCGCACCAGACAACGGACTCAGGAACATTCTGTCGAGGCAAACCGACACGAGGTGTAGACATAAGAATCCTGTTTGCGACTAAGTAATAGAGGAACCAACTAAAACCCCAGCTCAAACCGTGAAGTAGGAGTATAATATTTTACAATATATGGTTTCACCACTCGATAAGTGAAAGTACAATACATGCTCTGCTCTACTGTATTTTTCCCCATGTACAAAAACAATGAATCCAAAGTAGACTTACAAAAATAACAAATATACTGGTCTTGTTCGTTTCCAAATTTAATTTTGTTTTTTAATCATTACCTTATATCTTTCTCTAATTATTATCTTATTTCTTCAATTATTAATTTCATTTCTCTCTCTATTTCTCTTTACTCATTACCATATTTCTCTCTCTACCCATTACCAAAATTAAAATACCCAAAATAACCAAACCAACAAGGCTACTATCTTTTGGTGGAGGGGGAGGAACCAACGGTTCTCAATTGAGATCGATCAACTTGCAAATGCTTACGTCGGTGTGGGTTCTACTTCTATAATTAGCGAAAGCAGCGGCCAGTGAGAGAGACGCTCCATGATTAAAAAGAACACTAAACCCATGAAGATCAACGGTCACAATCAACCCCTCTGAGATTAGCTCCCTAAACGTACGGTACGTGTTTGTGCAGCTGGGGCCTGCCGTGACCGCAATATGCAATTATGCATGCCAATCGGGCCTCCTATTTAATTTGCTCAAAGCAGTGATTCTGTTCCGGTGCTTGATATGATCATGAAATCGACTCGATCTTTATCAAAGACCGTCAATTTCTCTCAGATCATCGAGTACTTCTTCTCGGATGCAAAAATAAAATAAAATTTAACACTGATGGTAGGCCGTTGTAGCTGTAGTTGTAGGAGTGGGATACATTTGTTTCAAATGCATACTGGCCGTTTAATTTTTTGGAGACAATGACAACGTCTTTTGTTTATGTCGTCGTGATATCATATTAGTGTGATTTTGCGACAAAGTTAGGCTGCTAACTAGAAAAACGTACAACCAATATGGTTTAATTTGAATAACATTCTTAATTAGGCTTGGAATGGATTCATATTGACTTGATGTACTTGGCCTCGAGGTCCGTTTTTGTGGAGTACTACATCCTCTCCAAATTACGGTATTTGTTTTGGTTCGTAAAACGAGGTACATAATATGTCATAATGCATATCTTTTGTGTCGGACCAGCTAATCCGGACGAACAATACTGTAAAGTGAGAATAAAGTAACACAGCATTCATCACCCATTCAATTACTCCATCGTAGTATTTGGTGTGTTTAATATTGATATATTTTTCGTGGCAGGTCAGTGTGTGTTTTGATCGTTTCGTGTTCTTGATAGAATCAGGTGTTTTGTTTGTCTTTCCTAATGATGTATATATGGTTTACATGACACAAAGACAGTTGGCCAAAGCAGGGGGCCTGTTGTACGTGCACCAACATCATCCGAGCCGTCCGTCTATGTTTTGGATGGTTTGGATTAGAATATAACTTTTACAGGGAAAAAACCATTCAAAACACAGACGGACGATTGAGATAATGCATGACAGGAATACTGTGGCGGCACAGCAGGCCCCCCGGGTTCCCCGTTGGCATGAAGATCTCATTCAAGATGCACTCCAGAACATGATTACCAAGTCTGTCATCTGCATTTGGCATCACAGTTGGATGGGATTCGTCACCTTCGCCAAGTTGAGCTTGTTAGTGGATCCTGTACATGTGGTAAACGTGTAATATGAATTTGTTACTTGAATAAATACTGAAATTGCTTGCTAGTTTTTTTTTTTTTTTTTTTCATGTCCTGGATTTGCCTAGCTAGCTATGAAAAAATAAGGACGTAAGGGCATCCACACCACTATCGCTATTCCTCATTGAAAGTTATAATAAAGAGCAAAAGGGGCAAAACTCTCCTGCATCAATCTCGTTTCCTGCTTTCCAAATAAAAAATAAAAAATCTCGTTTCCTCAATCGCTACTTTGCAATTTGATTAACTTTGCTATAGTTGCTCGTGGGAATAAAAGAGTCACTGTTCATCAAACTATCAACTATTTTACTATTTAATTTGTACCCACCAATGAATCTTTTGTTGTTCTATAATCTTTTCTGTGTTATTCTATAATCTTTTCTGATAACACGATGTCCAAACCAACTTACGCCGACCTCGACTAATTTTCGAGTTCTGAACATGCGAAAATTTTATTTTTCTGACCATTCTATCATAAATTGTCATATTTAATTTTTGTCTCTAGGGCTCTCATAATTAAGTATCTACTTTTTATTTAGGACTCTGTAAAGCAAAAATTTGATTATGAGAACTTAAAGACAAAAATTAATTATGACTCTTTAGGATTAAATTATCAAAAAAATAAGATTTTCATACTGGTTCAAACAGATTGAAAATTGGAGCACCTAATTTTTTATCCTTATTTTTATATAAACAATAATTCCTTTGTAGCCAAGGAATTCTGTCGCCGCCAGCGAACACAATCCGTCCTGGGAATTCTGTGTCTTTGTTTGGGTGAGTTTGAATATTTTAATTGAGAAGAGAGTGAGAGTAAAGAATCTGATGTAGTAGATATATTAAAAGTGGGTAGCTAAAGTAATAAAATGACTTTTTAATGTGTAAATTGGTCTAAAATTTAAAGAGTCTGGTGCGAATGCTCTAATCTCTCATTCCCATCGATCGAGTACTTTTGCTTTTCCCTTTTCTTTTTCTATGGGATGGCAAGGAAGGAAAACTGCCCATTATGGGAATTAAGTGTAAGGATGCTAGCTTGCATGCAATTGCAGTTTCAGTTGTAGTTGTCCTTTTCTCTTTCCCTTAGGGTTTCGAACCTTATACTCGGGGAGGTAGCTAGCTACCAATTAAACCTCGAATTCTCATGCCGATCGAGACCACTAGGATAACCCATTGGGATTTGGGAGTAGAGAAGTGCAACTGGATCATTCGAATACAAGTTCGATCGTTTCTTAATTTCGTGATAATAAGAGTGTTCACGAGAGTGTCCGGTCCTATTTGGCCTCCGCAAATTCCACGTGTAACCATGTATGCCACATACATACGTACACCAGATAATGGATATAAGAAGTTCGACTAATCAATTTCTCATCCTTAAAATTGAAATCGAAGAGGTATTAAATTTGGTTTAAAGCTCATCAAAATATTCCTTGGAACTTGGCAATCAGACAGGGCATTTCGCTCAATTCTCCTTCCCAACTGGCAGTCAAAATTCGGAAAGTCTGGGGTCACCGCGCGCCTATTGGGGTTCGCTTCGGACCTCAAAAAAATATAGAAAAATATTTATAAATTTTAAAATAATACTTTATGGGATCCTGTAAAAAATCAGCTCTAACGGATATTGGTAGGTATGTTTTTCGGAATTTGTAGGAACGAAACTGTTTAGTTTTGCAGTTTCGTCCCTACAAATTCAAAAAATATATCTACCGATATCCGTTGGAGCTTATTTTTTATAGAGTCCCATAAAATATTATTTTAAAATTTATATATATTTTTCTGTATTTTTTTAAAGCCCATAATGGGCCCCAATAAACGTGCGGTGGACGGTCACCACGAAATCCATGCAGTGACCGTAGTCTTGCTTGTCAAAATTCTCCCAATTGTGAAGGCTCCACTATTGTAAATGTGTACCGATGTTGACAAAAATTCATATAAGATGACACCTTAGCAAAAATAAGATAAATATTAGGTATTTTTTTGTCTTTAATGAACTTTTTTTAAAATAATTTTTTACATTTTAAACTCTTTCATTGAGATGAATAATTAATTCAAAAAAAATTATGACGTAAATCGAACAAATATTTAGGAAAGACGAAGCCGAAATCGCACTGAATTTGCCAGCCTTGATGTGACACAGTGCTACAGTTGGTTGTATGCCTAATGCGAACGAGCTGCTCAATTTAGAACCGCTCAATTTGGCACGTGAGGAAAAAGGTTTGTTTCCTCGCTTTATTACAAATAAATAATAACTAAACAAATTATGACGAGTCACGAGTCCTGTATCTCACCAAGAGGTCAAGAGTTTGAGTTTTTTCACCTGCGTGTGACTGTTTTTTTTTTTTTTGTATCTGTTGGAATTATTTCTCTCATTAATAGAACTTGTAATTGAGTTGAATTTATAGTGATTGCGATTTATATGTTAAACTTAGTTATCTCATAAACTGTCACACCACGGATGTAGTGTACCGTGATTATCACTTGATTAATATATAGGTTCCATCAAGCTATGTGATCGGATTAGGTTTGTTTCATTTTGGTTGGAACTGTATTGCACATGACATGTCTCCAATCATCATCTTCCTTGAAACACTGATCAGCAAAATTTCTCTACTTCTTTTGAACATGGCTAACCTCTCTCTCTCTCTTACACATGCACACGCACATTTGGCAAAATTCCAATCCCTCTGAAAATAGGCCTAAAATAGTGTTTGGCCCGAAGGGTTCTTTTTTGGAATTGGGGTAATTAATTTTATTTGGAAGATTCTACACAACTCTCGGCACATGATTTGTGTGGTTTTTTTTTTTAATCGGCAAAATGAAAGATTTTATTAATTTTTGAAGATAATTACAAAAATTAAAAGAATTACGGGCGCATCAAAACAACCTAACAGTCTAATACCAAAGCAGCCACAAACCAAAAGAAAACAACCCTATATCCGAATAACAAACTGAAAGATATACAACCAACAACTCAAAACCACCAGTCTATGGAATTAAAATTCTAGAAAGAGAGAGGCACCGTCCTCAAAGTCCTCATCATGGCTTGTGTGGTTATCGTATTGCAACCTTTTTTCTTTCCTTTTCTTTGGTGTAGATGGAGAGAGTTACGTGTGAGAATATTGTGTGAGAGAGAGAGAAAAAAAATACAAAAGTGCTTGAGAGCCAAGGTTGGGTATTTATCTCATTGGACATGTACTCGTTCGATATTGGTGAAAGTTGTTCTCTCTTCCATGAAGTAGGCATTGAGACCGAACTACGTAAACATTGTGTGTTCTTTGTGCGTGCATATTAATCCCAAGATCGAATTCACTCTTGAAACGAAATGGCTACACTAATACATAGCACCCAAGAGCAAGGATATCCGTTATTAGCAAAAATGGCTATGAACAGTACTTATTTTATCTTTTACTTATCCAAATTTCTTTCAATACTACACTAATGCTCTCTATTTTACTTACCCTCCATAATTATAACATTAGTTTCATACCTACCCTCTATTATTTTACCTTTGTCCCTAATTTAAAATAAAGTAATGTGAGAGAGTTAAGGCAGAAGAGAGAGAAGAGAGGAAACGAGGTGGGAAAAAAAAAAGAGTTTGGGATACCAAATGAATAGTGCCTCGCGGTATATACCGATGTATTACATCTGGCCATATGTAAAATAGAGAGGGTTAATTTACCGAGATTGCTGTGAACAAGTTTTCTTAATTTTCACTAAGTAGAATACCTTAATATATACTCCCTCCGTCCCAAATTGATTGTCCCGTCCGCAAAACGGAGTATTAAAAATAATGCAATTTTTTCAAGAAAAAATTCAAACTTTTTTCACAAATTAAAAATTCTCATTGATATCTAGTAAGTTGTTGAAAAACTTTTGATTTTTTCTTGCAAAAATTGTATTATTTTTAACACTCCGTTTTGCGGACTGGACAATCAATTTGGGACGGAGGGAGTATTTTTTTTTGCTATTCTTGTGTACATGCTCTAATACATATCACGAGCTCACCACATGTGAGGGAGGGTAGATTCGAGATTGCGGATCAAGCCAGAGGCCCAGAATCCTCTCTCTATCTCTCTCTCCCCCTCTCTCTCTCTCTCTCCATTTTTTTCGACTCGATATTTGGAGGGATCCTGTAGAGGGGATGGTTGACTTATCTGAAGGGGGAATAATAGCCAATTACAGAGGGAAAAGGTTGGGAAAAATCACAATATCACGTGGGTAATGGGGGACTCCAAAACTGGACAACGACATGAAGACGCCGATGCCACGCCAACCTCCTTATCTTCTTCTCATTTTCTATTGCTCTAATATTAATCTCTTCTCGATCTCTCTCCATCCCTCAGCCGCGAGTACCTATTCAGTAGTTCGGTAGTATATCTATGTGTGGTTTTAGAGTGGTCCGAAGCACCACACGCGTGGCCGTGCGCCCAGACTACTGATCAATAATTTCACCTTATGCATTCATCAAGACAGCATTTGAAGAATCCCTCCCCTCTCACTCTAGTCGCTTTCTACTACCTCCAAAAATGTCTGAAACACCTTTAGAACAAGCTTTCTTATTAGGTCGTATATTGTACGTGTTAGATTATTCTGTTGGTTCTGTTATTATTCTAGCAATTCTACTTCACAATTGCTCTGGTGAGTGATCAAGTGAAATTACCCTCTTATCCTTCATAAAAAAAATTTATTGTAGCTCAAACTTCAAACTACAGTTTTGTTAAAAAACAAAAACGTTAACAAAACAGTGCTTGTTTTCATGAATGTTTATTAAATAAAAGCGGAGTAGAAGGAATTACAGAAATAACTTGCACCTGATCACCTTCTATAATGGCTAGCTTCTCTTGTGCCGTAGTGAGTGTTAAATTTTTTAGAGGGTTCCAATTTAAAATTAATTGGCTATAGGTAGAGTAACCTCTAGAATATATTAATGAAGTTTGGGTGGCCGGCTTGAATGAGTGATGTGCGACAAATCTAACAATGAGTATTAAATAATTAGCCCATAGCTAGACATGTGTTGTTTGTTCCGTGAATACACAAAAGAAACCCCCAAAAAAAAAAATGGAAAAAGAATAAGATATGAGAAAGAGTTAATTATTACGTGATTTTTCACTAAGAAATGCTTGTGATTAGAGGACTTAAAGGGTTGGCATCTACTCCCTCCGTTCCAATTTGAGTGTCCATTATTCCTTTTTGGGCTGTTCCAAAATGATAGTCTTTTTCCAAAAATGGAAGGAAAATTTTGGTGAGTGTCCCTCACAATTGAATATAAGTGTTATAAATAAGTAAAATATAGGGGTAATGATGGAAATAATAGGTAATATACGTGTAATCATTGCTATCCCCTAAAATAGTTGGAATCCCCAAGAGGGACTCTCAATTTGAAACGGAGGGAGTATATAACAACCATATGTGCATGATAAGATACGACTCACTGTACAGTTACAATTTCTAATCAAAAGAGCTATTGCAATATGCAGAGCGGTGTTAAATCTGGATCTCATCCTTCGGATGTCTTGAGCCTGACATGGGTTGAACTCCTCCCTTTTTACCCAACTCTACAATACAGAACTGCTTTAGTGCCCAAGTACTGGGCGGAGACGACCGGAAAGCACTCTGATCGATGGCTAAGTACAAGGATGGACCGAAGCGGGGGCACATGTCCCCATTCGAACTCGTGCCCCGTTCAAAATTAAAATATTTTTTTTGTATAAATTAGCATAATTATGAAAGTGTACTAATATGTAAACATACATATATACTTGTATATACCTCGAAAAAAACATACAAAATCAGTTTATGTCTGAATTTCATCATATTGTGTATTTTATACTTGTTGTTTTATGAACTATTTGTCTATTTGGAACTATTCTTTCTTAATTCTCTTTATTTTTAACTGTCTGTAAAAAATATTGTAAAACAAAGTCATTAACAAAATTAGCTCGGTCATTCTAAAACTTATCGATGTTCATTTAAGAAATACTTTAAAAATTTTGCATGAGATTTTATGCTCCATTTTTGTATAATTTAACTTAAAGTACGTGTTATAAATTTTTGTAGTTTAGTAATATATACCTTAATTTTGTACAATCTTATTGTGGTTAACTACAAAAATAAATTTTTGTCAATATAATTAACAGATACCCCACTGCATTAAATTCCTAAATCCGTCATTAGCTAAGTATAAAGTCCCATTTTAGAGAAAGGAAGTCCAGAGGTAGTCAGTGAGAATGACATACCTCTTTGGGATTCATCGTTGCCATGTGGCAATGTGGCACGTGATCGAGTCACGTGACAGAGCCAAGACTGGCGCCACATGGCCGGACGAACAACTCAGACACCGACGAGGGCCAATGCAATTGCGGTCTGATCTGACACCTTGGCACACCCGTGGAGCTACGGGCCAAACAGCCCTTACAGGCGTTTGTGGACTTTGTTTGTCGGTTGCCAGGGCCTTCCACAGATTGGACCCATTCAGATGGTCTCTGTGGAAGACCCACCATCCAGCCCACTACACAGCATGAAATTGATCTCATGCATTAAACTAAGTAGTAGCTGCAAGTAGAGTGGTAGTGCAGCGATAGGTATCATATATTCTCGTGCATTTGACTAAAGTTCAAATTCTTCTAACTCCAACTAACACAATTGACTTTCGTGAGAAAAAAACTTAGTATCAGCTAGCATTAGTCTTGATCTTTTAATTTTATTGGCGAAACTCAATATTTTAGAATAGTTAGACAAACATATAAGAAGAGGAGTTGAACTTTTGACCTTCCCTAGCTACTTCTAGCTAGCACCTAGGTGCACTCCAGATGTCGTCGATAGGCTTGAGGCTTCTTGGTCGTTAATATATACACACACACACGGGGCAGTTCCAAAGACATTCAAAAAAATAACTAAAAAAAACCCCAAATCTTAATTTCATAGTTTCAGACCAAATTTTGATAATTCGAACCGTTCAATGTGTGCAGAACTTGATTTTAAGGGTACTGACGAGAAATTGGCAAAAAAAAAAATCGGAAAATGCTTGTTTTGAGCAGTTTTTAATTGAACTGTTTAATAAAAAACTGTTCAGAACTGTTCGGATTAAGCCCTTTTCGGTCCCTTTAGTAGGGTTCTTCGACGCTGCTCAATCTTTACCGTGGGACTCCACGGCTGGAATATTTTTGACAGACGTTTTTCACGCTTGTGCTCCTGCTCAAGCTCGCATGGACGCAGTACATGACTCATGTCTCGACTCTATAAAGAATCTATCGGAGGTTTACAAGAATATATATTATAGGCAAAATCGAGTTTTCTTACAAAAATGAAGACATCATATTACCTCGCAGTCAAAAATGTCTAGCTACCCTCCCCTAGTCGTTTTCGACATGCAACCGGTTGCTTTCGCGACTGGTCGTTGTGCCGAGGGGCCGGCCGGATTACGATTGAGGTATGGGATCGAGCTAGAGTGATTCCACGCCACCAAGTCCGAGCATCTAAAGTCTCAGTCATTCAACACCATACAAAAGGTATTGAATGGGTCAATCAATGGGTCCGTTTTTCCTCAGCCCCCAGCCATCTACGTCTATGAAAAATCGGGCACGGTAGAAAACTCTAAATTTAGATAAATCAGCAGTTCATTTCCTTGTCTGGAATTGGAAATTTGTCTCATTTCCATCTTGCTCACAGAAAGCTTGAAAGCAAATCCCCCCACTTGCTTGAATGGGCCAATGGTATCAAAAGCACGCAGAAATTCTGTTTCTCGTTCACAAAATGCATGGCTCGGAACGTCACTTGTTACAACGCGTGGGATTTGGAAATCCGACTTTAGTGGTGAAATTGGGAAAATCTCAACCACTGTTGGCGAATATAGGACTTCAACAAAAGATCTACAACGAATTAAGCGGTCTGACTTCTCGTGAGAATACTAAGAAAACCAAAGAGAGGAAATGGATTTTAGCAAGTACTTATGCATCTCCGTTTCGGTTTTGCAATATAAAATTTCTACAACTTGAGTGTTTAAAGGCCAATTCATAATTCTTCAATTGTAGTTTTCCTTTTCAGAACAAGTGAATTCATACACATTATTTAATTTTTTCACATGACACTGTTAACGGGATTAGTAGTAGCAAGTTAACGTAAGACTGGGGTACGGTGCTCTTCTATGAGCTCGAGCCTTGAAGCCCCAATGTTATTTCGCGCGAAACCAAGGACTACGTACCACTTGATGAGGGTCATACGTTACACATTACGCATATGATCGATATCCAATTATTGGGATTAATTGATTCAAACGTTCACCGAAAAAAGAACGATTGATTCAAACAAACAGGCCAGTATGCGATGCTGGGCATTCACAAAATTTGGGTCGACTCGTCTACGTGGGCTTACAATGCATTCGATCTGCTTAGCATGGTTAGGCCCAATCCAACACCAACTTAACAAGTTGGATCTAAGGGCCCGTTTAACTTCATTAGTACTTTTTCCCTTTTTCTTTTTGCGAGTATTGTATACGTAAGTGGGGTAGAGGAGATATATTTTTTTTGCTCGGCGGTAGATGAGGTGTTAGTAGGTTAGTCCACATGAAATTTCAGAAGCTATCCATAGTCCTAAATCCCAAACACCCACGATGGGACTCAAACTGCGAGTTCCCATGTCTCGCATAGGGAAGACTAGGATATGCCAATTGGATTAAAGCCCATTTGCAGCTTCATTATTACACTAATCTAATAAGTGAAGTAGTCGTTGTCTGATCAATAAGCTCGGACACCAGACCACTCGTGCCCACCCATTTTGTCTTGCCGTAAATGGAATGACTCTTTTAGTTACGTTGTGCTTTGACCTGAGTCCCCACGTCCGCTTTTCTCCGCTTGACAACCCAAGAAGTTGGCTTTGCCAACACAACATTAGGGCCGTCCCCTAGGTTCTACATTTTGCATTAAACGGACTCTGGCAATTTGGGAGCACAAATACATTTTTGGATAAAAGCATTCTCAAAATCACACAATTTGAAGAATCTGTCTTGGAGGAGTTTTTTACATTCTCATTTTCCCTTACCGATGAAAATGATGAATTATCCTTGACCATTTTATGGAATTTCTTTATTTTCAAAATATCATAATACGATAATAATAGCTAAGGGTAACATGACAAAAAACTGACCCAATAAGTTACTATTTTGATGTTTATATTCTCAAACACCACTTCTTTTATGTTTATATTCTCAAATACCACTTTGTTGAAAAATCTATTCCGCACAACACTCTACCAAATTCGTCATCTATTATGATCATAATTCAAACTTTACAATTCACAATTCAAAATGCAAAATGAACATCAGGCTCCCAAACAACCGGACTTAGGGGTGTTGTAGTGCACCTCAAGCACTACACGTGTAGTGCGAGCAATCCGGCCGTCTATCTCGGTAATGAACAGTTCGGATTTTTATCCTAACAACGGACGGTTAAGATTTGTAGGAGCTCGAATTAAATCCAAGCCGTCCGTATCGAAATAAATGATCTGATCGACCGTACTACACGGTATAGCGCAACGGGTGCACTACAACCCAACCCCTCCCATCCCCAAACAACCCCTCAATTGTTAACTTTTTGTTACTAGTAATCGAGATGGACAAAAGTTGAAAAAGAAGAAGTTAATGCTTTGTTTGGATTGAGATTTGAAAATTGTTTTTGAAAAATAGTAGGGGTAATGAGTAGAGAGAGATAGAGAGAAAAATGTAGAAAGTAGGAGGAATCTAGGGGGAATTTTTTGAAAAATTCTTTTTGAATCGCGAAGTGAACAAGGCATAAATTTGATTAGCGGTCCACACTACACGGGGGATCTATAGAAAGTCAAGCAACACGAAAAAATGTGGCGGGAAAACGAAATCCATACAGTTTTACATTTTTCCCGCTAAAAACACACGTTTAAACGGAAACAAACCAGTGCACTACATCCAAATCCTCTCACGGATTCGCAGGTCCTTGAGAGCTTCGCCGTTCTTGATATTGTAATTAGCAGCTTAAACATGCCCACCACCGCCGCAAACGACTTAGCTGCCTTCGCCACCGGCGACGAACTCAAGTGTGGGATAGCCGTAAAATCTGGAAGATACGGCGAGGCCCGGTCCAATGGCTGCGCCAGTCCACGAAAACGAAAATTGAGGAACGAGTCGGCCGTAGAGGATAATCAGCTCCCCACTACGCCGCCGCCGGAGCTGCGCACGCCGAGGAAGTGGAAATCTCCTCGCCGATGCATGGGCGGCAGCCCCATTAGCCCCCCAATTGTATGTTACAACGTTTCGATTTCATTTTACTTACTTGAATTACGGAGTGAAATTATGCTCGGTTTGGATATATGTTTCACTAATAATACAAGCAATTTAGTAATGGGTACTGGGCAGATTGTGGAGCTAGAGTAGAAGATGGATTTGAACTAGGGAGTAAGCTATGGTACACCCATAGCAATGTTACGCAATTTTTTAGTGCATGTTATGCTTAGTTTGGAGGATGGTGCACATATTTTTGGCTCATCACGCATTTTCATAGTATTAGTTAGGCTTTTTTTTGTGAAGTTCAAGTGAAGAGTAGGGATGTATGGTAAATCCAAAAATAATTACGTATTTCTTTGTTAGCTACGGATATCTTTGTATTATTTTACTTCTTTTGTGGTGTTAGTTATGCATTTTTTTGATAACAAATTTTTTTTGTCACCAATTCTTTTAAAGCTGTGTACCATAGCCTTCTCCATGAAATACTAGAGACTTAACTTTTTGGGTTTCAATACTATTATCAAACCTGTCAAATCTAATGCCAAAATTCATATCTAGACCATCAAACCTACATATGAGTTTTTTTTTGGGTCTGTGAAAGTGAGTATTGTTAGTTGGAGTTAGTGGGGTTTGAACCTTAGTCAAATCCATGGGAGCATATGCCTACCACATTGAATAATTTGACATCTAATTCTGTAATTTGAAATCTGCATAATCCAAATGGTGTTCTTCATATTTATGCAGGGAATCAACAATGTTCTAAATGGCGCTTGGCGCTAGTAGGGCGGAGACCCACCTCCAAGCGCCAAGCCGCCTAGGCGGCGCCAAGCAATTCGGCGGATTTTTTTTATTTTTAACAAACCATTATCCAATCAAACTATATTCCATCTATCCATAATGCAAGTTCAAACTTCAAAATACAAACCCAAATGAAATTAAGTAATAGCAACTAGAAAATAAGTTGAATAAGACAATAAGTAGTAGGGCTTCGCTCACCTCCCTTGTATTACTTTTATATATATTTTTTTTAGGCCTCCAAAGACGCCGACACCGCCGCCAAGGACGCCTAGGCGGCCGCCAAGCCCGCCAAGACCGCCAAGCTCCAAGACCGCCAAGGCCGCCTAGGCGGCCGCCAAGCCCGCCAAGCCCGCCTAGGCGGCCGCCAAACACCGCCAAACCTCCTGGGCGCCAAATCAAACGCCAAGGGCTATTGGCGTGGCGGCAGGGCACCTCCAAGCGCCTAGGCGGCCTTGGCGGCCGCCATTTAGAACAGAGGGAATCAATGAAGGATCTGGCGAAAAGCTTGCAAAAGGCCGTACATTGCTGGTGAAAAATTTGTCTGATAGTTTTCTCGACAAACCAAAATGGAATCCGAGAGGCAAGTTTAATTCTAGTTGCAGTTCATTGCACCATGGCAGACCAGTTTATTTGATTTGTTTGTGTGATCTGCTCATGTGTTAATCAAGTGAGATGTATATAGATACTGAGCAACTGAGGGCGGTGAAGGAGGCATTGCATGTGTCAAGTATGCCCTCTATGGTTGTTTGCCGGGAAGATGAGCAGAAAAGGGTTTTGGAGTTCTGCAAGCAATGCATAGAACATGAGAAGGCAGGGAGTTTATATGTGTGTGGATGCCCGGGGACTGGAAAATCACTGTCTATTGAAAGAGTCAAAGAGTCCCTGCTAGATTGGGCCAAGGAAGTAAGCTGATTGCCCTTGATTAATGTTTCTAAATCGAAGCTTAAACTATATTAGAACAATTTCTATAGTTCAATGATTTGACATGTCTGCCTCAGTACCAAATGGTTATGTTTATCATCATATACATGCAGCTGCAGTTCTATCTGGTGGATTATACAATGAATTAATCTTGGCGAATGATTTGTCTCTATGAACAAAAATTATCTTTTCCCTATCTGGCTTATAGAAGTATGATAAGTAAGTGGTTATCAATGGTCAAGGGAAAAACTAGAATAACTGCTTCGACAGTTAAAACACATCCTAGGTAAGAAACTTCTCCAAACTATGTCATAACATCTGTTATTTTTCTCCAGTTTTCCCACTGCGATACTTGTTAGTTGATGCACGTCTTATTTCGTAATCAAATGATATGTTTACTGTAGGGCAAAAACTACATCCAATTTCAAGAATTAGCTCTGTGTGTTTTCTTATTTTGTTTTTTGGATAAGTGCAAAATTTTATAAGCCCAAACAAAGAATACAAAGTCTGTGGTGCGGACCCCCAAAAAAAAAAAAAAAAAAACAGCAGCTAATGAAAAGCTGTACAAAAATGAAGAAGAAACAACTGTGACAAAGAACTAGGCATGCTCCAGAATTTTCTCAGACAGCCCCCAACTGGGGAAAGAGCCCTATTCCACAAGGATTATCCTTCTGGAACTAAGAAAGTCTCTAACACCATCGGAGATTTTCATAATTAATTGAGGTTGATCTGTATGAAGCAGACCTTGATAATTCTGTGATTCGTTTCCCTCCGCAAACCCACGGAAGCAGCTATAGAAACTTTGAGGCACATACTCCTGAGGTCCTTACCCTTGGCATTAGAATTAAACCATGTTTTCAGATGTTTCTTACACTATTCCAATAGTTCACAACCTCACA
This sequence comes from Rhododendron kiyosumense, assembly GCA_019656275.1. Taxonomy (NCBI): domain Eukaryota; kingdom Viridiplantae; phylum Streptophyta; class Magnoliopsida; order Ericales; family Ericaceae; genus Rhododendron; species Rhododendron kiyosumense. The sequence goes on from BPLS01026576.1 coordinate 15,210, forward strand.
TGTTAATTACCTCTGCCCTGGTAATACAATCATGCATGGGTTGATTGGGAAGGACATTTGTAAATCTAAACATGACTGTACATTTTCTTCTATAATGTCTTTCTTGCCATTTTGCTAATCGAATAACAATTCCTTCTTTCAGGCAGGTTTTCAGCCACCAGATGTGCTAGCTATAAACTGCACTTCTCTTACAAACACGCCTGAAATTTTCAGCAAGGTACTGAAACTAATAGCAGTATTAATTTTGACACCTGAGCACCACAGTATCACATATGCTTATGGCCTATTGACTTTGGCAGATTCTGGGGAATAATCTACCACAAAAGAAAGCCAAAAGTGCCACTTCACCTTTACAGCATCTTCAGAGCTTGTATTCACAAAATCAGCAATCAACTAGCATGAAGATGACGTAAGATGCATATCCTCGCCCACATAGTATTGTAGTATCCAAAAAAGCAAGATGGACTAGGAGTTTTGGGTCACCATAAGTCATATTGTAATTAGCTTGGTCTCTTTATACAGGTTGATTATTGCTGATGAGTTGGATTATTTAATAACTAAAGACCGGGCTGTGCTTCACGATCTCTTTATGCTTACGACTTTCCCTTTCTCTAGATGTATATTGATAGGTACGGTATAGGTAGTTGTAGGTTTTTTGCTCTTTATAATTCATTTTGCTGCGCCGCCAAGCTTAGATTCCAGATTTACATCTGTGAGCTACTTGTGAAAGGGACTTCTCATAATTTCTTTCCTTTTACAGGAATAGCCAATGCTATAGACCTCGCAGATAGGTTTCTTCCTAGACTGCAGTCTTTGAATTGTAAGTTCATTACTTGCTTCAATCAACTAAATTTATTCTTGATCATTGTGATTAATCTGGTGCGATCACATATTCTTCTTCCAAGATCCTCGTTACGATGATAGAGCATTGTCTTGTCCTAGGATAATTCATATCATCCGAATAATTTATTTCTTTATGTACACTTTGAGTTCTAAAAATAAGTACACTAGTTTCCATCACAATGATTTTTTCCGTGCAGTTTTTGGTCATATGTCTCTCTGCCTCTCTTTCTCTCTCCACATACAAATTATGTATTTTTTTTTAATCAGCAGAAGACTGTATAGAAACGCATGTTTTTTTTGTAAGGATGTAATTCGCCGGTCTGAACATGCATTTAAACGTTCTGAATGTCTAAAGCTTACAACTGTTCCTTTATAGGAACTTATTTTATGACCTGCTATGTTACTTCATCATTCTTGCAGTGCTTGATGTAGTGTCTGGTGATAGATGTCTAACACTCTAACGGTCTATTAATCCACTCCCCATCCCCCATCACAATATTCCATGTGACAATAATATAGGAGAATTAGCTGTTTCTTGTTTGTTTGTAGCGCTTACTTTTCGGTTCCTACTCTTTTCTTGTGCTAGGCAAGCCTCTGGTACTTGCTTTCCGGGCCTACACAAAGGATCAGATAATGGTAATTCTTCGGCAGAGGTTAATGGTATAGTTGAGCTCCCTTTTCTCCTCTCTATATAAATGATTGTCCTTTTTTAAGTCATGCAGTAGCTCTTGACTCAAGACTGAATGCTCTCTCTTCCAACAGGCACTTCCTTACAATGTCTTTCAACCGCAAGCATTGGAACTCTGTGCCAGAGTGAGTCACGATCCTCCATTTTCTGCTGTACTACTACAAAACTTTGCTACGAGATCCATAAATGAGCAATTATGTTTTCATGACATAACTCATTAAGAATTATTAATGAATCTGCACTTGCCTGTCTTTTGTAAGTCAGCAGTAGACCTATGGCACCAAACACCATAAGGAAAGTACAATCTAAGTCTAACTATAAGAAACTGATATTCCTTTGAAATATGGCAGAAAGTAGCTGCTGCATCTGGAGATATGAGGAAAGTTCTGTGCGTCTGCAGGTGGGTTTTTATTGCAATAGTAGCATTGCTTAGCTGTAGCGTACATTGAAACTGTTCAAAGCAAAACTAGTTTGATGCAACATATGCTTAAATTGATGAGTCAAGTAGATTATGGTTTTCTATACAATAACTTTATCTAATCCTTATTTGCAAATGCGTGTAAAGCTAGAGCACACCAAATGAGTGGGGTTTGGCCGCCCCAATTTGCATCCGTGATGCTTTTATCTTTGTAGCTATAGTTTCAAGAGATTGGATCCCAAGCAAAAGTAGGAGTTTTTTTCTTTCTTTTTGTATTTCTTGCCTAAATTCATCATTGTCAAACAGTGCTAGCACAAGGTAGTCACTCAGCTCTGTAATAGATCTTAAGACATAAATCTAGTATCAGGAGAAAATAAAACCAATATCTAGGTAGTACATACTCGTATGTATTTTATGCTTTCACTTTTAACAGGTATAAACTGCAATGAAGTCACTTCGCCTTTTCAATTGTGTTTCAGGAGTGCAATTGAGATTCTAGAAGCTGAGCTGATGCAGTCTAAGTACAATATGGATTTGTCATCCGGAAATAATGGGTACTCCGATGATTGGATAACTCCATCTATTGATCCAATAAAGCAAGAAATTGATGTAGTAAGTGCTGTCCTATCCATGCATGAGCCAGTATGCCAATATACACAGCATGTTCGTGGACGGGCATATGGGTTACTCAACAAAGATTTTATATCTATTTGCTAGCAATTATCTTCAACCATTGTTTTCAAGCATTCTGTCTGCTTAGTCAGAAATAGGAATATGTAAATCCACAATGTAGCAGTATGAGACAAAATAAAGAAAAAGCTAGCTAGGTGGGAACTTACATTTCAGTGCTTATTGGGTCACAACCACATATATTCAGCAACAATGAACTTTTCAAGACACAGTTGGTACATGTACAATCTTTCACCTATGTACCTTGCCGGTTGCATATCAATTGTCGGGACTTGGATTGATCGCAGTGTTATGATTACAATTGCTAGTCATGACTATTGTAAGCTGAACACAAATATGATCATGATAGTTTTGAGAACTCTCAATTGATTCACCTTTTCTAGTCACTTATTTTCTCTTGCAAGTATTGCCTTTCAACAGTCTAATCATGTTAAAGTTTTTCACAAATGCCCTTGCCATATTTCCTTTATCATTGACGCCTGATCTATTTTACTAACCTTTTGTTATCCTTTCCATTTTCTCCCTGGATTTTGAATATCTATGCCAAATTATTCTTGTATGTTGAGCATCTTCTGTGCATGGAATTATCATCTTGTGCTTTTACACAACTTTTGGAACTTGTTACAGGTGAGGGTAGACCATATGGCTGTTGCCTTGTCAAAGACTTACAGATCACCAATAGTGGAAATCATACAATCCCTTCCACAACATCAACAGGTACCTTTGCTCACATGACGAGTTGTCCAAATAACTTTTTTTTTTTTCTTCTAAGTCACTAGTTTCAGCTTAGACTGATTCCTTTTCTTGTATATTATTTAGTTCAGTTAATGTCCAAACAAATTTACCGGGAATCGGCACCTGTTAGTTTCTATGTATCTCTAGAAACTTAAATGTTGTATTCCAATTTTTTTATACTCGGCTGCAGATTGTTCTTTGCTCTGCTGTAAAGCTTTTCCGCAGGGGAAAGAAGGATACCACCATAGGGGAGGTATGGTGTCTTCCACAATGTGCAATATAAAGTCTTCATATAGCAGTCAAGTACCTGGTTTGTAAGTTTCTTCTGTGTGGATGCATGCAGCTCAGCAAATCTTACTTAGATATCTGCAAATTAACCGCAATCCCACCAGTAGGAATTATGGACCTTTCAAGTATGTGTAGAGTGCTAGGTGATCAGGTAAGCCAACTATCACCTTTTGTCATTGAATCATTGCTTTATAGTTCTCCATAAAGATTTAGACACAGCATCAGAGATCGATAGGCTAACTTAAAGACATCATTAAAATGCAGGGTCTTCTCAAAGTAGGTCAAGCTCGAGAAGATAAATTAAGAAGGGTATCACTTAAAGTAGATGAATCAGATATTGCGTTTGCATTGCAGGTACTAAAATAATAACATTTTTTGTATGTTTGTTTGCTTGTTCAATCTGCTTGTTTACAACAATCTCAGTTTTGTTTCTGCTAATTGGCAGGGAGTTCGTCTCTTTCGAAATTGTCTTAAGTAGTGATGGTCCTACAGATATGGACGACGAGGAACTTTCTTGGCGCTTGGCATTCATGGCTGTCCCATATCCAGCGAATGTGCCCCGCCGAAATGAAGGTTAGAAAGCATTTTTATGATTCTTTTCAAAAAGTCACTTGGCTTTTAGTTTATGTTAATTATGTGTCATCATAATCGTGAAACGTGGTGTCATAGAAAAGGCCTCTTCACTCACATCTAAACAACAGAAAGCAATGTGTTTGTTCAAAATGGCTTGTCTCATTCTTTTATGCAAATTTACCAAGCAAATAACAGAAACAAGATATGCAACAACAAATTGGTGCAACCTTTGTCGATAGATCATGGCTAAGGAAATTACTTATAATAGCCAGAGGGAAGGAATCAGGTGCCAAACGTATACAAAAAAAAGGTTAATGACCCATGTCGCGCGTGAGATGAGATTTGACCCTTATGACTGTCCTAAGTTTGGCAGTAAAGCTGACCTCATGTAGTCCACTAAACATATGATCCTGTATCCTGTTCAAAGCATGCTGCTTCCAGATGCTGTTCATCTCTTCTTCATTTTTGATAGGCCCTGTTCATCTCTTTTGGTGAACTCACAGTCACTTTACTGGAAGCATGATAATTCTCTCAGAGTCTCAGTTCATTGAATGAGTCTAAAAAAGCCTGTATTTTCATTGCAGAATTAAGGGAATTGTAACCCGAATGATCCCGGATGATTAGTTCCTATTAAGTTAACCGAAGGGATGATCGATGGCTGCAACCTTGCAAGGATTATTGCTTGTTGCCAGCAATGAGTTGTTGCTGGAGCCTGGAGTTATTTGAAATCATACAAGTTATTTCTAGATCAAAAGGAAAAAAGACACCGGGAAGTGTTCTACGTATAATTTATAGAGATGCTGTAAAATACATTTCATTTTGTTTCGCAAATATGTACCAGCACAAACTTCTACTTGCAGCAAAGCCATTTGGAATATGGTACTCCCGATATTTCCCTTTTTTCAGTTGAATTAAAATCTGTCTGTTCTGTTCCGCTTAGAAAAATAAATGCTTATAAAATACTTGTGAGAGAATGACCTGTGTCGCAAAACAAAAACATAAGTACTCTTACGTAAAATATAAGAATCTCAGCGGACGGGGTTTGTAAGAATTAAGATGACATCTATTACGGTCTCACTTGACAACTTAGATTTGTTTATTTTTTTAATATAGCTGTGTTTATATTCATATGAAAAATCAAATAGATTTGTCTTGTAATAAATCAAGTGGATATAACTTTCCGTCAATTTGATTTTTTCACAAATAATTAATTAATACATTGAGACTTACAAAACAAACGAATCGGATCATTAAGTGGGATCACAGTAAGTTACATTTTACGTCTTATGAGGGATCATCACATGGTTCATCATTCTAGTTTGCGTGATTTCCTTTCAGATCCTCAAAATGTCTTTCGTGATTTCATGCATTAATAGTATTTTTTGCCACCTGAAGCTTTGCGATCTGATTTTTCAAATCTGATGTAATCATAAGCTAGATCCAGCATTTAATGTCGTACTTCAATGTAGTATATTCGCAGTTTCATCATTAAAATCGTGGACCTAAAACCAGAAAGTCTAACGGTACAGGCAAAAAAATCTGTATCAGTGGGTATAAGCCTCTTTTTGGGTATAAAAAAATGATTGGAGTCTTTTATTTTGTTTTAAATACTTTGCTTATGGTTCTTATATAAAATAAGCTCACTTCGGTATTGATAAGAGCATTTACAAAATATTCAAACTTTGCTCTAGAATTCAGGTTTGAATTCTGCGATAAAATTGGATGTTTTGTAGGTGTTTTAACCGATATCGGATTGAGCTTATTTTTTGTAGAAGCCATAAATAAAGTATTTTAAACAAAATGAGCGATTCCGATCATTTTTTAAAAATCCAAAACGAAACAAAAAATTGATTTGTACACACTGCTACATATTTATATCAGTACCAGTAGTACCATTCAAAACAAACCCCTAAAACCGGATCTCGTGTTGCACAGCTGTAGATTTGTTCGTACAGACGTATAATGCACATACAAACATGGAAAAGTATATTCAGTGCCTCTGGGTTTCTCCACCATACATTTGTATGGTTTTCACTGGTCACCGCAAAATGTGTAAAGGTCACAAAAAATGTATAACAGAGAAGAGTTTAGGATACCATTGCAGAGGCCCTAGGGGTATGAAATAATTACTCCTCACAAACATGCGGGGTTTGATCTCCTCTGTCCCAAAAACTCTGAGCTTGTTCATTTTGGAATTTTGGATTTGAATTTATAGGTAATGAGTGTAGAGAGAAATAGAGTAATAATTAAAAATATGGGTAATGATTGGAGAGAAATAGAGAAATGAGAGTAATGATTGAAGGGAAATAGGATAATGATTAGTATCTAAAATCTAAAACCCTAAAAAGAGACATGAGAAAAAAATGAGAGTAATAATTAGAAAGAAATAGAATAATTATTAAAATTCAAAATTCTTAAACGAACAGGGTCAGATGCTTTTGTGCTGTAGGGTTTTTCAGCCGTCAAATTATGTAATTTTCCGACCTCCTCTACTCCAAAATCTATATTCCTCTGTACCGAGAATTTTTTCAGCCGTTTGAATTGTGTGATTTTTTTATTAAATATTAAATTCTATAGGCGAAAAACCTCTCGATACAAAGTTTTCGGATACAGACGATCCTGCCTTAAAAAAACACATGATGGACACCGTTCATAACTTCATACAGTCCGATGTAAAAACTCCTCAGGCGGCCCCTTATAAATACCAAATCAAACGTACAGAACAGGCCCGCAGCCGCCTTTTCTTCTTCCTCTCTCTCACATGCTCTACTGCTACTCTTGACTCTGACCAGAATGGAAACCCTAATAAACCTCTATCGCCCGCCCATTCCCCTCGCCCCCCGCCTGCCCACCGCCTACTTCGCCTTCCCCCCGACATCCTCCTCCCTCTCTCTCCTCCCCTCCCCAAACTCCCGCCTCCGTCGGCTCCGATGCTCGGCTCCCTCTCCTTCCTCACAAGGTTCGAATCTCGCTGGTGCTCTAATCTCGATTCATTTGCAGTTTCTTTAACCGTTTTTGTAATGAGTGCAATTGGCAGGTGCGATTGACCAATCGGAGAAGTTTACGGAAGCTGCGAAGCACGGGAACTTGATTCCCCTGTTCCGGAGCATATTCTCCGATCACCTGACGCCGGTGCTTGCGTACCGGTGTTTGGTTAAGGAAGATGAGAGAGACGCTCCTAGCTTCTTGTTCGAATCAGCCGAGCCTGGCTTGCAGGCTTCCAGCGTTGTGAGTACACCCTATTATACTTTTCTATTTCCGTTTCCAGGAGCGGCTGCAGGATTTTAGTTCGTGACAAAAATGTAGGAAAATTTTCTGTATGCATAAAATAAAGATTTATTTCGGTTTTTATTTTATTTTATTGAGCTATGTTATCCACTTAGTTGTAAATTTAAGTATCTTTTCATTTACGCTGGCTTCATATGAATGATTCAGTGCAAATAATATCATATAGCAAGATAGAATTATACAACAAAAAAATAACATTTTAATTGCATTTTTTGAAACCGTGGCAGAGCCGCTCATGTCTGTTTCTACTCAGTTTTTATAGAATTTGGCCATGTACATTGTAAGTCAACAGTGAACAAAAGCTCATGATGGCTTGATTATCTTAGGGGCGCTTTAGTATGATTGGAGCTCAGCCGACTATGGAAATTGTGGCGAAAGAAAATATGGTGACGGTTATGGACCACCGGAAAGGGCAGAAAACTGAGGAGTTCGTAGAGGATCCGATGGTGGTTCCGAGGAGAATAATGGAAAAGTGGAAGCCCCAACGTATTGATGAGCTCCCTGAAGCATTTTGTGGTAAGACATTTGAGTTCATGATCACTTGCTATTTGCCTTGAATTGTTAAACAGCAAGGTAAAGTTGCGTGCCAGATCCAGACGTGAATGTGGCCTTTTTGATCTTGAGTAGGATTATTATACAGGACCAGCAATAGTATTGGATTGAGGAGAATGAAAGGAATAGAGACCTAAAAGTTTAAAAAGTAGGAAACTGGGCTAAATTCGCCGGAACCTCAGGTTTACATAGACATAGCTTCCGCTGCAATTTATTTATCTATTCCATTATGTCTATGCAGTTTTTATCAAGTTTGATTGGCACAGTAATTGAAAATGGCTTATGTGGACTCATGGAGGGAGTCCCAACAAACACGGTGATTCAATGTTCTTTTAAAACTAACTGTAGTTTTGCTTTAATATTGAACTAGATTTGTCGCTAATCTGACTAAGCATCTCAAAGTGGAATATCCGGGCCTAGTGCAACTGTGAGAATAGCAAACACATGATTTTCTTGTGCCTCTGCACTTGAATAGCATTACTATTCTTACCGACGTAGTTTAGAGATGAAAGATGAGTTGTGTTTAATGTCAAATAAATGAATTCACACTGTGTGACATAGTTCACGTATTACTAGGTGAGTTGCACTGTACCGTTATTGTTGCAATTCTCAAACCTATGATATCTGCTTTTTTGCACTTTTCTATGCCACAATGGGATTTCCTTTGTGGATATGTGTTTTCTTCTTTGGTTTGTAGTTTCTCTTCGAAGTTTTCTTAGTCATGCCAGTATATAAGGCACTACAGAGTAACTGAACTATATTTTGGAATGGTTTTCCTTCTTGTCCAGGTGGATGGGTTGGTTATTTCTCATATGACACAGTGCGTTATGTAGAGAAGAAGAAGCTTCCATTCTCAAGTGCTCCAAGGGATGATAGAAACTTTCCTGATGTTCATCTAGGCCTCTATGATGATGTGATTGTGTTTGATCATGTGGAAAAGGTTCTCTCTTTGCTCATTAAAAAATATGTTGAGGAATTTGAATATTATCCTTGTACTTTTTGGAAAATAGTAATTGCGAATTACTATTGTTTATTTTCAAATAGATACTTGTCATTTCGTAGGTATGTGGCTTCAATACTGGCATTGACTGTTTTAAAGATTTGGAAGTGAAGCACCTGTTGTGAATCATGATTTGCCTTTGGAAATGTATTTGATTTATGAGAAATTAACTGACCTTATAGCTTCAGTTGTGAATGTGATGCCAAGTTTTGAGGTTTTCTTGATATTAGATTTTGTATTGCTTGGTATTTTTAACCTCAGAAAGCATGCGTGATACACTGGGTGCGGTTGGATGAATTTTCTTCTGTTGAGGAGGCATTTAATGATGGGATGAACCGGTTGAACACCTTAGTCTCTAGAGTGCATGACATAGTTCCGTAAGTAGTCACCCTTTAATGCTTAATGAGCCATACCGTTCAATACACTGATTTGTTACTTGTATAATTTTTTCTCTTTTACAATTGTATATGTTGTTGCAGTATTTTGATTGAATTGTCAATTTCAGCCCAAGGCTAGCTGCTGGTTCGATAAAATTATATACCAGCTTTTTTGGCCCATCCTTGAAGAACTCAACCATGGGAAGTGAAGCATACAAGGAGGCAGTGTTGCAAGCTAAGGAACATATACTGGCAGGCGATATTTTCCAAATCGTATTAAGTCAGCGATTTGAACGGCGAACTTTTGCAGATCCATTTGAGGTCTACAGGGCATTGAGGATTGTTAATCCAAGTCCATATATGACTTATTTGCAAGTATGTTTGTTCTTCCTTGAATCCTCTCGTTTGTGGTCATTGTAGGATTCATTGTGACTTTCTATTATACAAATTTGATGATCAGGCTAGAGGGTGTATTTTGGTTGCTTCAAGTCCTGAAATTCTTACTCGCGTTAAGAAGGTAAATTCTACACTCCAATATTGATTAGACTTTGTTTTCATGCGTATACAAGTTTCATCTTTCTAGATTGCACAATTGTAGTGTCGCTTAAACATCTCTTCTGCAGAAATTCATTTACATCACATTATACTTTTGTTGACAGAGAAAGGTCACTAATCGACCACTTGCCGGGACTGTTAGGAGGGGGAAGACGCCCAAAGAAGATTATATGTTGGAAAAACAACTTCTACATGATGAAAAACAATGTGCAGAGCATATCATGTTGGTTGACTTGGGAAGGAATGATGTTGGAAAGGTATTACACTGATGTTTTCATTATTTATGTTGGTATAAATTTTCGTGTATTGAAAAAAATCTTTCACTTAATATAGAAAATCTGTCCTGAGTTTATTTGTTCTGCATAAAGCTTTATAACAACCACTAGGACATAAAGCTTCTAGGACACTCTACTTTGTTCTACATTTGCTCTTGGACATAAAGCTTCCACAATTTGTTCTACACTTCTACATCATAACAACAACATTTGCGCTGCATTATTGAGCCATATTTGTATTCTGTCATAGTGCTGTTTTGTGGTTCATGCCCTATACATATTATCCTATTCAGCCTTTTCACACCCCTTTAGCAGGATTTGGATAAAACAACCATGAGATACATTGGAGGATGTAATCTAGAGTCATGATGAAGGGCTATAAATAAGTTAAATTTAAAATTTGTCTACGAATGGAAGTTCTGTACATGAATTAAACTGGTTTGTTTAAAATTATAGTTGTATGATTTCACCTGGCACATCGCGTCAGTAGATCTCCATTTGTTTATGTTTTTTTTTTAGGTGATTACATTGCAGGAGTTACATTATACATACCTTGTTTTGAGTACTTGATTTCGCCCCAGTGGTGGAAGGTTTGATTTTTGTTGGGATTATCTTGGTACTGAGATATGGTATACTTGCAGGTTTCAAAACCTGGTTCTGTGAATGTTGAGAAGCTCATGAACATTGAACGTTATTCCCATGTCATGCACATCAGCTCCACGGTAACTGCTCCTTGCTTTGTTAACAATGTGGATAAAGGGGGACTTTATTAATGTTTACCATCTTTCATAAACCTGATGATCAATGGCCCAACGCAAAATTTTCTCCAAGGAAGATGGAAATCAAAGATATTGAAAAGCATTTGGTACATTAGTGACATCTCAATTAGTGAAACTGCCTTCTGTTATAGCTAATCAATTATCGAGGGCTATAATGTGAATAAAGTAAAAGAAATGACGCATGGTCCACATTTATCAGAGTTAATGAAGATTCAAGGCAACGAATTTTGAAAAACAAGTTTGTTTCATTCTTCATGATAAAAGCCTTACAGTTTATTGCATTTGCAGGTCACTGGAGAGTTGCTTGATGATTTATCCAGCTGGGATGCTTTGCGTGCTGCACTGCCTGTTGGAACAGTTAGTGGGGCACCAAAGGTTTTTTTCCCCCCTTTATCTCATTCTTTGTCACACAGTAGTGCACATTCAAGGCTATTTGACAGGAGTCTAGGAGCTTCACCCTACGATAAAGATAGAAAATGGACAATGAGATTTTATTCCTCGTTTAAAATACTAATGGTTTATAGTTATAGTCCATGGTGACCTCTATGGTCATTGCTTTAGTGAGAGCAGTTGGTGTATATGTGCTTATTGTAACTGTCGTGCAGGTAAAAGCCATGGAGTTGATTGATGAGCTAGAAGTTGCGAGACGGGGGCCATATAGTGGTGGATTTGGAGGCATTTCCTTCACTGGCGATATGGACATCGCCCTAGCATTGAGAACAATTGTATTCCCAACTGAAATGCGTCACGACACGATGTACTCATACAAGGATACGAACAAGCGGCGGGATTGGGTGGCACACCTTCAAGCGGGGGCAGGTATTGTGGCTGACAGTGATCCAAGTGATGAGCAGAGAGAGTGCGAGAACAAAGTTGCAGCACTCGCCCGTGCCATTGACCTTGCAGAGTCTTCGTTTGTTGAGAAATGATGAAATCATCTTTTGCTACTGTGGAGATCGTTGACTTTATAAGCAATGATGTACGACGAAAATGAGCATTCTGCTGTTGCGGTGGACCTGTAAATAGTTCGATGACACAGTAATGCTAAGGGGAGTGTAGCTCAAAATTTGCCATTCAATGAGACGCGAAATGAGTTGGGACTGATCGCTATTGTTTTCGTTTTGTACTTAGCCAATCGATCGAGCCGGTGAACTCCTCATTTTGATTTTGAATTCCAAATAGCCTAGCTTATATTAAATCTTCGAAAACACATTTGTGTTCTTTTATGGAGTAGATTCATCTTGGTTGTAGCCATCTCCCTCTCTGCCTCTTGTAACAAGAAAAAGAAAATGGTTGGTATGCAGTGGAAATAGTAAATTTTGATTTTAAGCTAATGGAGCAGTATCGATACTTAATGAGTGTTTTGGCTTAATCATTCTTGTGGATTATTTTTTGTCTTATTCAATGTGTTTTTATTGTTTTTGGAATTTGTTAGTTTTGCTTTAATATTTTTAGGAATTATTAGTTCGTCTCGATAAAAAGAATGAAACAAATTAAAAAACATGAACCAAACTAAAATGATTTGAATAAAGAAAAAAAAAATTCAAATAACCTGTCTGTGTGGATTATTTTTGTTTCCAATGATTTTTTTTAAAGTTTCAATCACACTTTTTTACTTTCTAGATTTTTCTTGACTAGATAAATCAATAATTTACAAAATTTTTGACTCAAGACTAAAAAAGACGAATTTTTTTGAAAAGTGATAGAAAAATACAAAAAGTTTATTTTAGCCGAAATACCCCTAACTGGTTACGTATTAATTACCCATGACACACACAAAAATAAAAACTCCACGAAGTCATTACTTCATGTCTCAAATGTCAAGTACAAATTGCTTTTAATGTGTGCTTCTGTTTAAGTACATTTTTTTTCCCTTCATTTACAAGTGCCTTTGTTCATTAGTAGCACCTCAAATCTAGTTACATATTAGCAGCAAAAGCTTTGTTATTGTGTTAAGTAACGAAGCTTTTGTTGTTAATTCTCTGTGCGGTTACTTTTTTTTATATCTCAAAGAGAAGATTAGAGAGACGGCTTCTTCGTCGTTGAGGTGTGGATCAAAGAAACATAATCTGTGTGCACGCACGAGCGCAAGTGAGATTGTGAGCGTGAAAATGTCTTCGAAACACATCTTAAAACTATTAAAATTTATGAGTTGCAGAGCTCGTTGACTACCACAATCATGTTAAAAATCAAGTCAATTGGATACGAAATAATATCTAATCATATTACAATTACATAGAAGCAAAATGAGCAGGGCACACTTAATTAAATTTAGAAGAGCACATGAGTGTGTGGGGCTCACATATTGGTGGTTCCCATATATTAATCTGCCTTCTCATGTATTCGTGTGGAGAAAGTCTATATACACATCTTTTGATCACAATTGCGTCTGAAGCCATTTGATGCATGTGAACTCATGTGTTATTGAGTACGTAATTTGGGTTCAAAGTTAGGGTAAACAAGTGTGTATGTAGCATTCCTCGTGTGTGTGCGCTTTGGATGTGATTGTAGACTTGTTGATACTTCGTTATTAAGGGGGTGTTTCTGATAATGAAAAATTTGTAGATTTCGATTTGTGGTTGAAAAGTTGTTAGGTGTTTCCAGTAGTAAATAAGTTGTTGAAAAATGTCAAGTTGTTTTTGGTAGTAAATAAGTTGTTGATAGGGATGGCAATTCCACCTGCCCCGCTCGATTCGGGGATTTTTCAGGGATTGGGTAGAGGATGAGGATAATTTAAAAAAAAAAAAGGGAAATGCATAGGAGTCTATCCCCGCTCCATCCCCGTTTATTTATATATATAAAAGTTATATACATAAATGAAAGTTATATAGAAGTACTATATATACACAAGTGAGGAAGAAAGAAAGAAACTAAATCTCGCTTTCAATCAACGTAAAGTAATTTGAATTCACTTACCACAGATAGAAAATTAATAGAAAGAACAGCGTAAATCGATAGTTCTAATCAGATAAATATTGTTCACGTCGGAAACTCATGAAATGAAATAATGTCGTGTTGAGAGACTGAGAAACTGAAGCTTGAAAGAGCTCTGCGTGTGTTATTTGTTCTTGGCATCTTGCTGGAGTGATACCGCATTAAGAATACTAGTTTTGCATGTGGTTCTAGTTGGATTCCCGATTCCCCGTCGGAATTCCCGTTCCCCGTTTGGGATGGGGATCGAGGGTAAAAATAATTTCCCGCTGGGGATTGGGGAGAGGATGAATTTGGGTTCGGAGATTGGGGATGGGGATAGTGGTATCCACCCCCACCCGCTCCATTGCCAATCCTAATTGTTGATGGGTTTGTGAATAAAATTGCTGTAGCAAAAATAATTTTTGTTAGTGAAAACGAGTAAAATACCGAAATTTTTTTATTTATAAAAACGAGATGGTAAAATTTATAAAATTTTTATTTTTAAGTGTTTTCGTCAGTGAAAACGAGGTCTAACTAAGTAATACTCCCTCTGTCCCATTTTTATTGTCCTTTTTTGATGTTCGTGCAGTTTTCAATCGCTTATATCTTTCAATGTGAATCTCAAAAAATATGCAATATGGATCTTATTTGATAGATTTCAATTTGTTCTATAATACAAAGATGTCAAAATCATGAAAAATATTATAGATTGAAAGATATACGCAAGAGACAAAAAAGTGAAAAAGGAATAATGGACAATGAAAATGGGACGGAGGGAGTACTATACTAGTAATTTTGGGGTAAATATCAAAGACACGCCTGAGGTTTTTCTTAAGTATGGATGCCCTTTCTATGTTTGGGAAATGATTTTCGAACCCCTGGGGTTTGGTGTTGCATAATTGCATTTCAATAATTCCCCAACCATTAATGGGCAACACTTAAGTTAACTGTTGAAACTTTTAAAATGCCTATTTTTTAACTAAAAACAAAAAACATACTGGATTGTGTAGGACCCAATAGTATAATTTGTTTAAAACGTATATTTAAGGGTCCTTATTAAAAATTAGTTTAGTAAGATATATCGATAATGGCTTAATCAGTTCGTTTAATTTTTTGGTAGGGACAAAACATGAATGACTTGACAATCAAGCCTTTGCCGGTATCCAACTGCGTTGATTTTTTGAGAGGATCATTCAGAAAATATTTTAAACAAATCGGACGGCTCTGATAATTTGCGTGTCGATCCCACTCTATTCAGTGTGCATTTTGTGTACACCAAAAACTATATCCATAGTTTTTCGATAATTAAGATGGACACTGTGAAAGTTTTTAAAGTGTTGACATAACAGTTGACTAATGGTTGGTGTGTAATTGAAATACAACACCAAACCTTAGGGGGTCGAAAATAATTTTCCAAACGTGGAAGGGGCATCTGTACTTGAGAAAAATCTCGGTGGTGTCGGTGATATTTACCCTTTTTCTAACGAGGGATGCTACATACACTACCATCCATCCACTACATCATCCACTACATTTTTTATGGGGCTCATTCTGGCTCCCAAAAAAATACAAAAAAATGTCCATAAATTTTAGAATAATATTTTATGGGGCCCTGTAAAAAATCAGCTTCAATGGATATCGGTAAGTATTATTTCTTGATTTATAGGGGCGAAACTGTTTAACTGCACAGTTTCGCCACTACAAATCTAGAAATAATACTTACCGATATTTGTTTGAGCTAATTTTTTACAGGACCTCATAATATATTATTTTAAAATTTATGAACATTTTTCTGTATTTTTTTGGGACTTGGGGTGGACCCTACATAAAATGTAGTGAATGGTGTTGTGGTTGGATGTAGTGTACCTAGACTTAGTGTTTTCTAATAAACGTGGAAGGGGCATGTCGTTTTTTGTACTATTGATGATAAGAACAGCAGGCATGCTTGCACGCACTGTCGTTCAGAAAACTCGACAAGCCAGGCCAGGAGACACCTGTTCCCCTCTCTCTCTCTCTCTAACCGTGGACTAGTACGAAATCGAAACGTCCCCACTGAGCATGATAGAGTCCATGGAGAGCCTATGGCGGGCGGCGACGGGCGCAAACCCTAACCCCGAAGACTACGACGGCGTCGAGTACTGGTCCAACCCGGAGCACTCCGGCTGGCTCACCAAGCAAGGCGACTACATCAAGACCTGGCGTCGCCGATGGTTCGTCCTCAAACAGGGCAGGCTCTTCTGGTTCAAGGACCCCTCCGCCGCCGCCTCCCGCGCCGGCGGCCCCCGCGGCGTCATCCCCGTCGGCGACTGCCTCACCGTCAAGGGCGCCGAGGACGTCATCAATAAGCCCTACGCCTTCGAGATCTCCACCGATCGGTTCACCATGTACTTCATCGCCGATAACGACAAGGACAAGGAGGACTGGATCAACTCGATCGGGAGGGCTATAGTGCAGCACTCGAGGTCGGTGACTGAATCGGAGGTCGTCGATTACGATAGCAAACCCTAGAAGTGGATTTCTGTTGTGTTAGGTGCGTCTCGTTCTTTTCTTTCGACCTGTTTTGTGTGCTTTGGGATGTGAATTTCGTGGCTTGTACATTCGCTGGGATATGCTGTTGCTTGTTGCTCTTAAAAAGAATGATCTTACGGAATGAAGCCATTTTTCTTGTTTAAATTGTTGTGTCACTATTACTATATTTTAATGTTGAAAATGCTTGGATTGGTTCAATGTCGGTGGGTTGGATCTGAATCTACTCTAAGTTGTGGTTCCGAGTAGGTTAATGAGACGACTGGCCACATGATACGGTTCCTAGTAGTACAGTACAGGTTACGAATTTGTGATTCGTATCGGTAAGGCTGGTTGCTACATTAATAGCACATTTCGGTAAATTGATGAACTTAATTTGAGAGACCCGTGACATATGATGCCATGGATGGATCCAATATGAGTGTGGTCTTGATTGTATGATGCCTCAAATATAAGAATGTTGGGATCAGTACCTGCTGCATCGAAAATAAATTGTCTCGAATTAAATGTTTCCTTACGAGCTGGATCAAATTTACATGATATATCCAAATTACTTGTTGCATGCTGCTACAATACTTCACACTTGGTCGATTGCTCTGACCTAGCATGAATGCATGGATTGGTTTAATGTTGGTGGCTTTTGTAAAGTTCCTTCGCGAGGATTTGTTTTCCGAACACAAGACAGTAAGGTCAATCCTCTGTTTGAAGATAATTGTTGGCAGTTGCTGCAATCTTCAAGGATTCGAATTTGATTTTCTCTGTGGTAAGTGGTGGTTTTTAGTACATAAAGAAAAGAGACAATTGGCCATCTTATAGAAGGGGAGGAAAAGGGTGGTTCCTATTAGTAAAATTTATTATGAGACTAATGGCCGTCGAATGTGGGTTTGAAAGTTACAATTAAGGGATGTGATTCTTAGTAGCTTAATGAGACTACCATATAAAACTGATTCTTTGTAGTTAGGTTAGGCTAGAAAGTTGTATTTTGGCTATTGGATTAAATTTGTGGGTGGAAGCAAGGAATAAGGATACATGAATTTTGCCTTGAACCTATGTTGTCTCAATTCGAAGATGGATCAACTGTAAGAAATGGATCCAAATCATGGGTGGCCTTGATTTTATGATGCCTCTGATAAAAGAATAGTTATACAAAACTAATGTTGTCTCGTATTTGAATCAAATTTATATGATAGATTCCCATTACTGTGGCATCGGTTGAAAATATAAGGATCATATTTACTTGATAAATCTAATAAATCATGTGGCCCTTGATGCTAAATTATTCTAAATACTGGTTTTTTTCAAGCTAGGGACATTGTTTAGCTTATGAAGGCTCCGTTGTGAAACAAGTAATGGCCTTGTGAAGCGCAAAATAGAAGTTCAGGAAAGAAAATAAATGGCTCTTCGTAGGAACTCTTGACTATGGGTTATGCGAAAGAAAGCAATTGTCTAGCTGATTAAATGGCTTTGTGAATTTGAGTTCATGAGTAACGTATGCGAACAAATGAAGGGAAAGAACCTTATTAATGGTGTGGGTTTTGCTATTGAAGTATTTGAGACGAAAAATCAATAGTTGTGGTTCTGAGTAGGTTAATTAGACTACTGGCCTCATTACATAGTTCCTAGATAAAAAGCACGGACACGTCTCTGGGCCTTTCGTATCTGTACCCCAGACGTCACGGACACGCTCGTACACGTACCCGACACGTGAAAACGTGTCTGAATATTTAATTATTTTCCTTAATTGGGACACGCTTAGGACACGCTCCGACACGAACCGGATGTGTCGGGACACATACCGGATGCATCCCGACACATATCAGACACGCATGTGGACACGTTTTGGGTTTTTGAAACATAAAACTAGGTAATAAATGTAATAATTGGAATGTGAAACATAAAACTAGGTAATAAATGTAATAATTGGAATGTGAACCGAATTAAACGATAAAAAGTGTAATATTTTATTGTAAAATTAACAAATATTCCCCGATAAATGACTTACCTGGAGCAGCGTAGCCAATGGTTCCTTTAATCCCAAATGAACTGAACTGGTTCATACTTGCTTCCTTGATAAATTTGAATACGAGTTGTGCCAGGCCAAAATCACTCACATGAGCAATTGAATCATTGTCAGGAAGCACATTGCTTGGCTTTAGATCGCAGTGAGCTATGGGTGTTTGACTTTGGTTATGAAGGTAATCCAATGCTGAAGTCACATCTATGCAATACTTAGTCTATGGAGAATGCTTAAACTTCTCCGTTGTGGTTGTCCCTCTTCCAGAGGCAGCCGCTTTTCCAAGCTCCCATTTGGCATGTACTCATATACCATATCCTCGGAGCCATTCCCCTCAAAGTTGATGCTTGAGCAAAGCGAGGATCTTCACAAGGTTAGTGTGCCGGATGTTTCTCAAGGCTTGGCATTCGGTAAAAAAGCTTTTGGAAGCTCCTTCCTGTTGAAAGTTGAGTACCTTTACCGCTACAATTGTTTAATCTGGATCAAGAAATCGTCTATACACCATCCCAAAATTACCTGAACCAATCAAATTGTTTGGAGAGAACTACTCATTGCATTGAGGAGCTCTTCATAAGAAATTTTTGGGTGTGCATGCCCACAGGAAGACGCCGAATGCGGCTTATACGCTAACAAAGCAACAACTATAGTCAACACAAATATCAACTTAATGTGTGCTTCTTTGGTGTTTTTGGAGATTGGCAAAGGCCCGGTTGCAATTTCAGCTCTTGTACTCCCCCCACAAAGCTTTTGTTGCTGGAGACTTGAATTGCACTTGGACTTCTAAAGACACCTTTAACAGGCACCTCCCCCTCAAGATTGTTAAATGACAGGTTTAGATATAGAAATGAAGAAAGCTTGGCCAAGTACTGTGGAATTTGGCCTGAAAGGTGGTTGTGAGAAAGGTCTAGAAACTGAATGTTTTGAAACCACTTCCAGAAGGAATGGTGCCTCCAAACAAAATCCCATAACAATTTCCTTAATTGGTTGGAACGTGTCCAGAAAATTTGTTTTTGGAAATACCAAGAGCAGTGAGATTTGTCAAGTTTCCAATGTCATTTCGGCAAGGTCTCGGTCAAAGAATTATGTGAAACGTTAAGAATTATTGAGAGGGAGGTAAGGGAAAATAGTCGTTCAGGTATGGTACCATTGAGTTTATTTTGAGAAAGGTTCAATGTTAGTATGCCTTGACAGTTTGCTAAACTTCAAGATGTGCTTCCACGTAAGCTGTTATTTTCAAGATAAATTCCCGACAACTGAATGTTGTTGCCAAGGGAAATGTGAAACTACCCAATCAGTAGATTTGACTCAAAATGCAGGCATTTCAAGTTCGATAGCTTTCCAATGGAATCTGGAAATTTTCCTGTTCGGAAACTACCCTCCATGCTGAGTACATTCAACAGTGACGAGATTTGAAATTCAGTGATTGGTAGTAGAAGAACTAAACGGGTGATGATAATGCCAAAATATGTTCCTTTTTCTGCCACTGAAGGGATCAAATATCTAATCCCAAAATACTTTTGTTTCATATCAACATAAACCAAATTAAGTTCTCTCCTTTTGTTATCCGCTAGTCATCCCTATCCGCCGCCGCTTTTGTCCCTTTCACCCTAATTCATATTGTACTATGATTAGGATAGGGCATATTGAAAGTGAAGGTATGTTGCAAGTAAGTTGAGACAGTGTTTGGTACTTGAAGAACCCTTTTTTTTTCCCTGAAAGGAAATGTAAAGAGAAATAGTCTAAGGAAAGATGGAGAGTTCCCTATTTGATTTCCTGTTTCTGTATAGAACAATCGGAACAGTAGGACAAGTTTCTTGGGATCTCCCCTTGGAATGCATTTGTGTTGAGATTGAGATCTTTAAGCCGCGTCAAGCGACCAAGCTCTTGAGGAATTATGTCTTGATAACTGTTGTTTTCGAGATTGATCTCTCTGAGAAAGCTTATCCACTGACACCGACTTGTCCAGTTTCAATTCAGATTTGAAAGAAGGGAAAAGATTTTATTGCAAATTATACTCCAAAGATTCTCCTCATTTACATAATGCATGTCTCATAGGCCAAGAATATTTAACAATTGAATGCGCCACTGAGACGTGGGATTTAACCCACCTTCAAACAGCTTGGAAAGGGTAAAACAAGAGGGAGAAAATTATTTTTTCATTACAATCGGTTTGCTAACGGGGAAAAGTTTTGGTCCTAATTCTAGACAATTCCGCTACCACATCTCTCATATCCATTCGCTCCACAGGGGATTCCATAGAGCATGAAACTCCGATTGTCAGCACTGCAACCAAACACTCTTTTATTTTGCCATTTCCCATCGTTATGTTTTCATCGACACTAGGAAGCTCTGACAACAAAGAAGGATCAACAATCTCCATCACTCTTTCGGGAAGTGAGGTCTTAGTAAACTGATGGAGGTTCCAGCTGTCCGTGAATATTGTATCCGTAGGTCTCTTTCCTGTGAACATCTCCAATACGAGGATTCCGAAGCTATAGACATCTCCCTGAATCGACGACTTACTTCCCATGCCATACTCTATGGATGTATAAATCAAAGAATCGTGTCAAATCATGTTAGTTGCCGCAGGACTTTAGACTTTTTCAATTCATTTACATTTGATAAGCAATGATTTTGAAATTTCATAACTAAAATACAAAGATGAATGCATAAACATTTGCAATAAAATGCATGATAGGAAAAAAAAACAATCAATATAACTAGAAAGATCAACTTAGTTACCAGGAGCAACGTAGCCAACAGTTCCGCTTATCCCAATTGAGCTTGTTGAGGGTTGAGAAATAGTGAGTGGGCTATCAGATAGAAACCTTGCCAGTCCAAAATCACCCACACGAGCAGTCATGTCAAGGTCAATCAGAATATTACTCGGCTTCAGATCACCGTGAACAATCACTGCTCCACAATGATGGTGAAGATACTCCAGTGCAGATGCAACATCGATTGCTATACTAAGTCTCCAAGTTAGACTTAAACTTTTAGGGTGTTCATTCTGATCATCTTCACTTTGGTGCAGCCACTCCTCAAGGCTTCCGTAGGGCATGAACTCAAAAATTAGTGCCTTGAAATCCACCCCTTTAAAATCAATACTTGAGCATGTAGTGATTATCTTGACGAGGTTCCGGTGTCGGATATTTCTCAATGCATTGCATTCAGCCATAAAACTCTTTGCAGCTCCTTTCTCTATAAGTTTGAGTACCTTCACCGCCACAGCCGTTCCTTCGTTACCCAAAATCCCTTTATAGACAAAACCGTAACGTCCCTCACCAATCAAGTTAGATGATGAGAACTGGTTAGTTGCTTGGAGAATCTCTGCATAGGAAACCTGCCTAAACCTTTCATCCACGGGAAACATGGTCGAAGGGCTGCTCTCAGATCTCTTCTTCCAGCATAAACAACCCAACAAAAATACCAACAGAACTGAACACAAGAGAGCCACTGGAATTGCTATTTTGATGGCAATAGGTATTCCTCTTTTTGGTTTTACTGGAACTTCACAAGTAGGAAGTCCCAAAATCTCTATGCCTCCGCAGAGTTTTCTGTTCTCAACAATTGAAAAGGCGCTTACATTTCTGAAAACCCCTTCGTGTGGTACCTCACCTTCAAGATCATTGTAAGATAGATTGAGACTTTGTAGAAGAGTGAAATTCTGCAAGTAGGCTGGAATTTGACCCGACAAGTTGTTTCTGGAAAGATCGAGGAAATTAAGGCTCTTTAGAGCGCTCAAAGCTGGAGGAATTCTCCCTCCGAATAAGTTGTCCCCCAAACTCAGGGACTCCAGCATTATGCACTTGGAAAGAGTACTTGGAATTTCTCCGGACAATCTGTTATTCGAAACATCCATCTCCATGAGTTTGCTCATGTTACCGATCTCCATGGGCAAGGGTCCGGTTAGAGAATTTTGATCCAAGTCGAAAACAAAAGTAGCGGAAGAAAGGCTTACAACTTCCTTTGGTATGAAACCAGTTAAGTTGTTGCCGTACAGGCTTAGTATCTCGAGTTCCTTGCAATCTCCCAAACTAGGAGGAATGTTTCCACTCAAGTAATTATTGAACAATAATAATTTCTGCAATTTTGTGATGTTTCCAATTGTTTCAGGAATTGCCCCTGAAATTCTGTTATCAAACAAGCGAAGTTCCCCCAGTCTTTCAAGTTTGCCTATATCCTCAGGAATTTCACCAGTGATCGAGTTTTTGGAAATATCAAAAGCAGTAAGGCCGATTACATTTGTGACTCCTTCAGGTATGCTCCCTGATATCTGGTTATATCCTACATTAAGCCATTGTAGGGAAGTTGAAAAATTAGCAAGTGAAGCGGGTAATGCACCTTTGAACCTGTTAGATCCTAATTCCAGTGTCTGGAGATGGCTGCAGTTAGTTAAAGAAGTTAGAAAGCTGAACCCTTCTGCCTCATCCGTCTCTAGTTGATTTTCAGCAACTGCTAATATTTTCAAGCTCTTTAAGCTTCCGAGATTTGTAGGCATGGTTCCTGTAAAATTACAAAAACCGAAATCCATGCCTCGTAGTCCAGAGGCATTTGACAACGAAACTGGCAGGTGACCGGTGAACTGGTTTGCTCTGACGTAGAGGCCAAGAAGATTGGGAAGAGTGAAGCCGATATCTTGTGGGATTTTCCCGTAAAATCGGTTGTCGCCGAGACTTAAAAGAAGGAGTGAAGAAATATTGTAGATAGAAGGAGGAACCTCCCCCGATAAATTGTTTTCACTAATACGAAAGTGTCTCAAATTCTGTAATCTCCCAAGTTCGGATGGAATAGTTCCTTGGAAGTGGTTTCGTGCCATTCTCAAGTCAAGCAGAGAAGACACATTTCCTAACCAACGTGGGATGCTGCCGGTGAGTCCATTAAAAGATACATCAAACCCCTTGAGTTTGTTTGTTGATAAAGAGCTCAGCTCCTCCGGGATTTTGCCAACTAGATTGTTGTAGTTCAAGTTGATGACTTGAATATCAGAACAATAGGACAAGTTGGTTGGGATCTCTCCTTGTATTGCGTTGCTGCTGAGATTGAGATATTTAAGCCGAGTCAAGCGACCGAGCTCTTGAGGAATCTTGCCTTGGAAACTATTGTTTTCGAGATTGATCCCCCTGAGGAAGCTGAGGTTTCCGAAATGGGGAGGTAACGATCCCGTCAACTTCTTGCCTTCTAAATTAAGGATGGTGACTCTGCCGGGATGTCGGGTGCTGCATGAAATACCCTGCCACTTGCAGAAATGGGTAGAGTTGTTCCATGAGGCTGTGTGATTGAGTGGGTCCTGGGTTATTCTGTCTTTGAAGGCAAGCAATGCGAGTCCATCAGTTTCATTCCCGATTGGGAATGCAGCAGCGACTGAAGAAGGTTTTGAATTTGTTGGGTACATGAACAGGGCAATGTAAGCAAGGAGGAAGCTTGTTATTTGCTTTTTCATCTTGATCACAAGGCCGGTGGAATAGGAAAGAGGTAGAGGAAATTGGGCATGTAAGCCAACCGCTCACGCACTTGTGTGTAAGTATACTCACGTCCGATTCAGAGAGACTTGGTGTTCACTTGGCCCTTCCCAACTCGTGAGGATACTGCCAAACTGACCTGATGGAGGAGAGCTTGGAGGATACTTCTCTTGTGCCCCACCATTCATTTAATGATGGCCTCTTTGTTTGCTTGGCCATTTTTCTTATGCCAATTTGAGGGAGATGCGTGCAGATAACAATTAATTAGAGAGGGTGAGACAGAACCATTGAATGAGTTTGTTTTTTGTATTTGTTTTTTTTTTTTTGGGATGTTATTTTCTTGTTTGCCCTTCATCCCATATTCAAAAAGAAAAGAAAATGAAGGGAAAAATTCATTAGGGCTTCTCCAAACCAATACCCTCTAAAACTCCATTTTGGATTATCAAAATACTATTTTATAATTAAAAAAAGTTAATTTAGAGGATTTTACTAATCATCCAATCTCCATCCACAAATCTCTATATCCCTCTTTTACATCTCCATTTCAACCATTCTTTTACTACTTCTCCATTTATTATCTAATTTTCTATCACATCTAATATTTTTTTATTTTTATATTCAAAAAGTTGTTTTAGAGGAATTTTTTTTCATATATTCCATATTTGGAGGATAAAAGCCAATCCTCCAAAATGGAAGAAAATATGGAGGGTGAGTTGGAGTAGTATTTTCCGGGGAAGACTGAAATTGTGGAAATTTCTCCATAGAGCGGGCATTGTGGCGAACCTACATTTTTTTTTTGAACGGCGAAGCAAAATTGAGTAAGGGGAGGGGGAAAGTTTCCAACCAAAAGTTAGATACAAGTGAACCCACATTTATTTGGTATCCGTGTTGTGCGGGTGTGACCCATGATTTGAAATACTTTTTTCGTCGAGAATTGCACACACATGTGTAATTATTCCAGAGTCCATTTTTTTGACAAGGACAAATAATTGACAGATATATATACTCCTCGGGTATGTAGTTACATTCGACTAATTAAGTGATCAGATTAATAAATCTTCAGCCCCCATGGTATGGCATATTACACAATTTTGTGGGATTATTTAACTGATGGACTGGCCCGAAAAGAATTTAACCAGACAATGAATCTGCAATCCCTTAAAATTAGATACATTAGTATCTAAATATGCATATCAACTCAGGAAAGGGCTACGGATCAAAAAAACAAAACATACTCAGGAAAGGGCTAGAGGAGGTTGCGTATGGAATGGAAGCCAACTGCTCACGTAATTAGAGTAATTCTTCAATATTCCCGAACTACTATGAGACATGTCCATGTGATGCTCTCAACCAATTAAATGTGTGTTTGTTTATTCACGACGGATTTTTATTCTTGATCCGCTATTCACGGCAGATTCATAGAGACTTTTTGTTGCCTTTGTCCTCCAAAGTTGAAAGGAGACTACCAATGTGACCTGAGGCCTGAGGAGACCTTTGGAGGAGACTTCTGAGGAGACTTCCTTTTTTTTTTTTTGATCGGCGTGGAGGAGACTTCTCGGGCCCACCAGCCATCACATTCACATCTTAGTTGTGCCAAGGTGGCTGATTGAGATGGGCCTTTCACGACCTCCGTTTGCTTCCCCCTTTTTTGCAGAGGCAAATGCTAACCGGTGCATCATAGTTGATGGTGTTCCACTCTCATAAAAAGTTTCGTTTTTTCCAAACCGAGGTAATTTTAAATTTAAATATAATATAAATGAAAATATTTTTTCAATTTTTTTTACAACGTTTAAAAAATCTTGATGAAATCTAACAAACAATATTCATATTGGTAAAAAAATTATTTGCGTAAATATATGATTTTTGAACTTGAAATTACCTTTTTTTTAAAAGTTCTTTTTTTTTTCAGAAAATGGAACACCCTACTTTGTTTGATTTACATTTTAGAAAGTTATTTTTAAGAAGTTGAGTGTTAATGAGTGAAGAGAGATAAAAAGAAAAATTTATTAAAAATTGTGCCAAAAGTTAAAAATTACTCTCAAAAAATTAAACTAAGCGGAATGAGTACCTCCTATGTAGGCCCATTGAAAATAATGAATTGTCTTTTCCAAGTCAAGAAATGCTGAACTTCTTGAGGGTTCTTTTTAAAAAAAAAAATTTCTTCAATTTTCAAATTTAAATATAATGAAAATAAAAAATAATTTTTTGATTTTTTTTGCACCGTATAACAGATTTTAATGAAATCTATCAAATAAGATCCATATTGGTTAGAAAATTATTTGCGTAAACCATAATTTTTGAGTTTGAAATTACCTTTCTTTTTTAAAAATTCTTTTTTTTTTCCAGAAACCGAAACTACCTTGTTCATTTAAATGACGTTTTTAGTCCTTCTTTATTATTCCTTGTGTTTGTTACGAAAAATTTTCTCTCCCCCAAGCTGCTCTTTTATGTTTCTTTGTTTTTTTTGTTAAATCTGGTACTATCTTCCCTAATTTCGAATCTTTGTTCAACTTTTTTTTGTCAGAAAATCGAACACAAAATTGATCAAGCCCTTATTGATCTCTACTGAGCTAACTTTTTTTTACGGATTTTTAAAATAAATTCAAAATAAATTGAGTGGCTCCGATTATTCATGTATTTGAATTGAATTTCACACAATCCGGTGTTTATGTGGTGTGCACAAGTTCATTCTTTCTAACTTCTTTTTATCTTAAATTATTTTTGGTAATTTTTACATTTTTACATTTTTGTAGTTTTTCGTCGTAACTTTTGAGATTAATCATTTGTCTCAATGAGTTGAATCAGAAAAATATAATAAAATGGACCATGTGGAAAAAAGTTAATAGAAGATGATACTTTGACAAAAAAGATAGCTATTTCATATTGCTTTTCATGTAAACGGATTTTTTTTTCCTTTTGGTCAATTTTTTTTTTTTACTTTTTAGACCACTATCATTGAGACAGGTGATTAATCCAAAAATTATATTCCCTCCATTTCTTTTTAAGTGTTCTACTTCGTAACTCCAACTTATTAAAGAGACATCATTATTATACCTTTCACATCAACTTTTTCTTCCACTTTCCCTACTTACCTATTATCACTACACTTTTACTAACTTTTCAAAATGAAATTTGCTTTTAAGGAAAATATAGACAATACACCAACTTTTACCCACTAACTTTACAAAATGGACTCTTATTAAGGGACAGCCCAAAATGGAATACTGGACTCTAAATAAGGGACGGAGGGAGTAAGTAATTGATTTTCACTCTTCTTTTATAATCACACTCTTTTTTTTTTCTCCTCTTTTAATATGAGGATTTACAAAATTAAATTACTCACATTTTCAATTTCGTCCCTATGAATTTAGAAAACATATCTAACCATGTCTGTTTGAATTGATTTTTTTACAGAATCTATAAACAATTCATTTAAAATTTATAAGTATTTTTCTATATTTTCATGGAACTCGAAATGAGCCCCACTAGCCGTGTGGTGGACACATTGATAAGCCCTCAATAATGTAAATAAATGGGCTTATCGATCCCAATTTTGTCACTCTCACGTGCTTAACTTGCTTTATTTAGATGATATTGCACGGAGGGTGTGTTTTTGTGAGTTTCAGATAAAAAGGTGGAAATAAGGCGTTTTAAACACCAAGGAGAACAACCCGGAAGCATCCAAAGAGCCGAGGCCACATGGCACCCTACCATCGAGCCCCAAAAATGATAAAAAGTAGCATTGGAAGGTGTGCCGGACATCGGAAGGCCAAGGGGCATGCATAGGGTGAAGAATCAAAGAAGGATCAAAAATTGTCCAGGTGGTACCTGTACTTGAAATCTCAGTACCTGTACCCAGTAACCAGTAGTTGTGCAAAAATGCCATTCGAAGACTGATACCGGTACCACAAAATTCAGTACCTGTACCCACTGGGATTTTCTGCAGAATTTTGTACCCGATAAAGCAACAACTTAGGGGTATTTAGGACTTTTGTAACACGTTTTTGAGGGCATATAAATACCCCCAGACCTGATTTCACTAGGGTAACTTTCATTTTACACTCTCTCTCTACCTCCCTCTTCTCCTCTCCACTCTAGTTCTCCTTCTCTCTTCAAGAGAGCAAGGATTTCAAGGGTTTTGAGACTTTTGTCCTTCATTAATATTGTAAGTACTCTTGTTCTTTACATTAATCTAGCTTTTATTTTCGTTTTTGCTCATGTTTTCGTATCTCTCTTCGTTTTGCCTTGTGTATACACCCACTATGGGTGAGTAGTGATCTAGGCTTGGTTATGGGGTGATTTTTACCCCATAACTTGGGTAGTTTAATGGCTTCTCTCATTTCTTGTGCTTAATGTGGTTTGTGAATGGATTAAGTTCATTTTTATGTAACAAAACCTAGGGTTGTTAATCTCTTTGATTGTGTGTAGGCAAGGACTCGATCTCTTGCCACATATAATGCTTGGAGCTATGTCACTCTAGGTGTTTGCCAAAATTCCTCAAAGAACTTGTTGAACTCTAACCTTTGGTCTAAACTTAGGGTTGTTAACTTCTTTGATTGTGTGTAGACAAGTTTCCTTGGCACACCCAATGCTTAGAACCATGGCACTCTATGTGTTTGATAAAATGCCTAAATGAGTTCCTTTCTATTTCCAAATCCTGTTGTATGAGTTAAACTTGATTTTCATAGCTAAATCTTCCGAGTGAGATCAAAGGACAATGACTCTCGCTTGAGTTATCAAAGAGAAGCATTGAACGGCCTAAGTTATGGGCGGAATGAACCCCTAGACCTTGCCGCTTTTATTTCCTATCAAATTCCATTTTCTAGTCTTTTTGGTAATTAGAATTATCATCACTCAAAAGTTGGCCGTCTCAACGCCAAATCTAAAGGTTGGCGGTCCTAACGCTAGAAACCCTTCGTAAAGCAAACCTTCCGGCCTAGCTCCATTGGCTCCCTGTGGATTCGACCTCGGACTTCCGAGTTTAATTATTATGCTACAACCGACCTAGCCCTACGCTTGGGGCATTCTTATTGTGTCACTTTAAGGTCGCAAGCACACATACGGAAGGTGTATCATTTTTCAATTGATTATATCTTACAATCTATAATCTTTTAGGTAATTTTTAAAAATTTGTATAAAAGAGCTTATTGAGATCTATCAAATAAGATGTATATTTGATATAAAAAATATTATAAATTAAGAGATATAACCAATTTTTTGAGACTTTCAAAAAAAGAGAGGACCAACAATTTGGGACGAAGAGAGTAATTCACAAACTTTAACACAAAAATTCAAAAAAATAATGAATGCAAAACTAACAAATGCAAAAAAATAAATTAAATAAAGACAAAACAAAATGCCAAGTTTGTAATGCCCTGATTTCCCAAAGAATTTCAGAGGCATTAACCCTAAAATATACTGAATTTTATAAACTATTAGGCCCCTATTTGTCATTATACAAAATCTACATTAAAAAAATACAAAAAAAATCTAACATTTTATTTAAACATCTTCAGAGTGACTCTAGTGTTGATACAGATCTCAAGCATTCTCGGTCTCCGCCGTTGATTTTTTTTCTGTGTCAAACAGCTCCACCATTGAACACTGCACCCTCTGGCAAATTGATTGCCAAAGCAAACAATTTACCAGGATACAAACGTATCCGTGAGTGATAATTCACCCAGTAGAATAATTACAATCCTACTAACCCCTTACTCTACAATTAGCATTCAATAATAACAATAATATCACAATTGAAAACACATGAGAGGTAAAAATAATAGCACATCGTCTTTTTCTTTACTATCCATCATCTTATATTAAATCTAAGGATCATCTTCACAAGATCCTTTCCTCCCACATCCACTAACTACAACCATCTCATGGGTTCACCATCCCTCTTGCTTATCCTGCACCAAGGTCCTAGGTGAGTGCGCCTAAGTTATGTACCGAGCATACTCTTACTTAAGACCATAACAAGAGGATCGAGTCATCCCATGATGTATCGTACATTAGGGTCGGACATCCACTATCCCACACTAACTATAACCGTCTCATGAGACCCATTCTCTTTCCTAAGAGAAACTTCCCATGACATATCATACATTAACGTCTCACTAACTATAACCGTCTCATGGGACCCATTCTCTTCCTCGAAGAGAAACTTTCCATGACGTATCATACGTTAATGTCATAACATATCTCATCACTGGGCCCCGCAGGTAACCCTTGCCATCACCATGGCTCAAATCACAATCCACCCACTCACACTTCCAACACTTTACCAATTTTCCTTTACTTAACATCGTCTACATAAGTCACTACTCGTAACTACCAGGAATCTAAGTCCATTCTAGCACGTACAATATGATACAATCAACAATAGCTCAACATGATACATTTCAGTGAAATGACAATATAACAATTGATAGATGCAAATAATTAAACACATATGAGATTTGGATTGGGCCAATGCCTTCTAAGGTTGCTTAAAATTTCAATGAACGTCTCTGTTCTTTAATCGATTTGTTAAGTTAGGATTTAATTAACAATTTCATAAACCCTTGAGTTTTGTTAGTAATCTATTATTTCTCCAAATTCTGTTGTAAGTACATAATTAAAAAAAAATCTAAAGTTCATTAAAGTCTGGTAGAATTAATGTAGTTTTACTAATCTACGTAATCTAGGTGGTTCTTATTGACTCTATTTCTAACTTACAGTAAGTAAGTTCACTACTTACAAATTTATTCTTTTACCATATAAGTACAACTAACTAACGTAATAAGTATTCATACTTTCTTATTATACCAGAACACATTTTGTTTTCATTTATTTCACTAAAAACAAAACTAAATAAATAAATAAAGATATATATATATATATATATA
>BPLS01026577.1:0-15333 GCA_019656275.1 Rhododendron kiyosumense
ACCTGTTAACGGCTTAATGAGATAACCCCTTCGGCATCGATGTAAAGCGAATCATCCCATCGATGCCGACTGCCTTTACTGCTTGCTGAAAACCCCTCGGCATCGATGTAAAGTCATTTATCCCATCGATGCCGAAGCCCGTAATTCCAAAAGTTTTGCTTTGCTTCAATTTGAAACCTCGAACTTCTAAATCTTCATTCAACACCCCCAAAACACCTTTTAAGCAATGAGCACTCAACCAAACAACCCTCCAAACAACCGGTCGCTTAGATTAAAGCAAAGAGCAGGGAAATAACAGGATGCAAAATAAGACAAGGGGACTCATATATGGTATGATCATGCAAAGAATGCCTTGTATCCTTTCTTAGTGCGCTTTGGATTCCAAAATGATTGAAAATCGACATTTAAACACAACTGGGCATGGACATGCGATTATTCACCTAACTACAAGCATTTTATTGAGAAGATGGGGATATGGGCCAAAGCTTGCTCAAAAATTGCTCAAAACTTAAACAGTTCAATTTTCAACTAAGCATGCAAATTGAGAAATACAAAATTTCTTAGGATTGCTTCGAACTCTTGCTAACTAACAATTATTGAGCATGCAACAAGTCATGAACAAAACTAGAATTGTGACAAAAGGAACGGATTGCAAGTAAAAAGCTTTATTTATTTTTGAAAAATTTTCATTTTTTCATTTTTTTTGAATTTTCAATTTCTATTGTATTTGAATTTTCAAATTTCACAAAATGCAACACAAAACATAAGCACAAAAATCAAACAAATAGTACATAAGCTAATCCCCCCCCCAATAGTTTACAGAGTTTTGCGTTCACATCCTTCTTCCATCTTCCTTCTACTTCCAATAGTTTACAGAGTTTTTGTGTTCTTTACCGCCCATAGTTATTTGCACCAGTCATAAAACCTTGCGCTCACTTGCTCTTTGCCGAGTTTACAAGGACTGTTCTAAATGTATGAAGTATTTGTGTAGGTCATTCAACACTTAGACTACTTGGGGGAAAGAAAAGAGGTCCATTTGAAGAAGGTAATGTTTACACCGTTACGTTCAGCTGTTAAGTTAGTAACCCATTTCAATAGCTCCAGCTCGAACAAGTTTACAGACACTGGACTAAACATGACCCTGTTAATAGGTAATGGAACACTAAATTAGTCATACACTGTTGCAGAAGATACCCAAGTTGGGCATTTTATGGTACACTCATACACATCACAAAACCGTGGGTATATGAAATTGCAAAATTTGACGATCTGCCCATCTTCTCAGGTCCTAAAAAAAACTCATGATTAAAAGGTAAACCATGACAACACGGGCACCATTAGAGGAAGAAAGCTTATTTCTACGGAGAGTTGTCTTATGTAGGCCGGAAGAATCAACATGTAAAAACAATGAGCAGTTACAAAGAACATGGAGAGCGGTCTTTGAGCTTACAAAATGAGGGAAGGAGTGACATTAACAGATTGCAATCAGAAATAAAGCATCTTTCTCGAACTACTAAACCGACGCATGAAAACATATTACGTACATTGAAAACTATACAGGTCATTGAATCCTATTGTGAACTTCAAATCCTCTCTCAACTAATTTCAATATCCATTTCGAATTTCTCAAAACCTCATCAGGCAATGATCAACAGAAATATTGTATATGAGGTCCTCTCTCACATGCCAAACATATGAATGATACAATTTTCACAAAAAGAGAGAGAAATATTTGCGGAATTCAGATGCCTTTAAAATTGAACACAGATGCATACATTGACTTAAGCCCTGAAACTACAAATACTCATTTGTGATGGAGCGACTCTCCACTTTTAAATATTAAGTATTGGTGCTGACTGCTGAGCGGCATCGTGCACACCTGAGCCGTCCGTTCGGCAATCCATCGGTCCCAATCTCATTTTCACCATCCGAGCATGCATCCAAGTCGTTCATTATTGAGATGAAATCTAGATTGTTGGATTGCCTAGCGGGACAGCTCAGATGTGAACAGCACGCACTATCCCCAGTCCGAGGGGTAAATACTATTGATAATGCCAAAACTGTTTCTGTTGATGCCAAAACTCCAAGGCATAAAAGTCTTGTACACTGCATATGGTACAAGACTTTTGTGCACTAGAGTTTTGACTATTACAAATACATCAGGTAGGATATAAGTACCATTATCATTATGAAGTAATGCCGTTTCTAAGAGAATCCGATCTTAAACAAATATTCGTTCAAAGACGAAACTAAACTCTTTAAACAACTAGAGACAAACCGTCACATGCAAAGGACAAGTGGTTTACCAGTAGAGACAGAATAAAAACAAAAGAAAGTGAAAAGTACATAGAAGTCTTCCCGCACTACGTGTGAAACAAAGACGGTGGTCGCAGCTAGGGTTTTTGTGAGAGAAAGCGAGAGAGGAAGACAGGTTTCGATAGGAGCCGATGCATTTATCTAGAGAGAGCCCTTTGTTTACATTTTGTTAGATTCGTGCAAACTAAAATACAGTTTCACTCGAGCACTAAAATAGAGTTTGATTTCATACATTGGGATTTGGGTTCGGTCAAGAACGACTCTGCTTCGGCTGCATCTCAACAACAGAACCGGTCAGAAACACTCCTTCCCATTCCTCCAAACCCTGTTTCCATTCGCTCCCCGTGCAATTTAAATTAAAACAAACTATGGAACAGGGTCATCCGAGTAAACCGGATCGACCAAAACTTCATCGGGCTATCCAATTTCGAAACCCCCAAGAAAAGGCTTAAGCCTTTGACCATTTATTTTAAAAGAGGAACCATTATTCATGTTCACTACTTCTATTGCACCATGAGGAAAAACAGTTTTAACCACATAAGGACCGGCCCATCAGGATCGCAATTTACCGGGGTGAAGATGCAAACGAGAGTTATACAACAATACTTTTTGGCCCGGTTTAAAGTTTTTAATCACAATTCTTTTATCATGCCATTCCTTGATTTTAGACTTATAAGCACTCGAGTGATCGTAAGCATCATACCTCATTTCCTCGAGTTCCATCAATTGAAGCTTCCGATGAGCACCAACAAGAGGTAAATTGAAGTTGAGTTTCTTGATCGCCCAATAAGCCTTGTGTTCAAGTTCCGCCGGTAAATGGCAAGCTTTCCCATAGACAAGTCGATAAGGAGACATTCCTAAAATTGTCTTGTACGCAGTACGATAAGCCCACAAAGTATCAACCAACCGAGTTGACCAATCCTTATGGTTGGGATTAACCGTCTTCTCCAAGATGTTCTTGATTTCTCGATTCGCCAGCTCCGCTTGACCGTTTGTTTGAGGGTGATAAGATGTTGAAACCTTGTGAATAATAGAGTACTTCCTCATCAAAGC
Source organism: Rhododendron kiyosumense (assembly GCA_019656275.1). Taxonomy (NCBI): domain Eukaryota; kingdom Viridiplantae; phylum Streptophyta; class Magnoliopsida; order Ericales; family Ericaceae; genus Rhododendron; species Rhododendron kiyosumense. The sequence goes on from BPLS01026577.1 coordinate 3,370, forward strand.
GGCAATGGCCCGATTGCAAAAGTGAGACCCTTGATCACTTATTATAGCCCTTGGCATTCTAAATCTCGATAAATTGTTATCCTTCAGAAATTCAACCACCATAGAATGATCGTTAGTGAGCGTAGGAATAGCCTCAACCCATTTCGAGATGTAGTCAACTGCCAACAAGATGTAGAGATAACCGAAAGATGAAGGAAAAGGGCCCATGAAATCAATACCCCAGCAATCGAAGACTTCAATGATTATGATCGGAATAAGAGGCATCTCATTTCATTGAGTAACACACCCTAAGAGTTGACATCTAGCACAACCCCTGTAAAAGGCATAAGTATCCTTGTACAAGTTCAGCCAATAAAATCCACATTGTAAAATCTTGGCAGCGATTTTCTTGAATGAGAAATGACCACCACAAGCCTCCGTGTGGCAAAATTTTATCACGCTTTATTGCTCGGAATCAGGAACACAACGGCGAATAAGTTGGTCCGTGCAATACTTAAAAAGGTATGGATTATCAAAGGAGAACCTCTTCACCTCGGATAGAAAACGACGCTTTTCTTGAGCATTCTAATGAGCTGGAGTCAAACCCGTCACCAAATAGTTTACAATGTCTGCGTACCTTGGGGTTGAGGAGATACTAAACAATTTTCAGGAAAAAAATCACAAATAGGAATGTGAGCAGTGTGGTCTTCGAACTCCAAGCGAGACAGGTGATCAGCCACCACATTTTCTACTCCTTTATTGTCCTTGATTGTAATGTCAAACTCTTACAAAAGGAGAATCCATCTAATCAACCGCGCCTTAGCATCCGGTTTCGTAAAAAGATATTTGAGCGCAGAATGATCGATATTTGAGCCCCCACTAAGTAAGACCGGAACTTTTCCAAAGCAAAGACAATAGCCAGCAACTCCTTTTCTGTAGTTGAGTAGTTCATTTGGGCATCATTCAACGTTTTGCTAGCATAGTAAATCACATATGTCTTCTTCTCTTTCCTTTGACCCAAAACAGTTCCGACCGCGTAGTCACTCGCGTCACACATAACCTTAAACGACAATTCCCAATCCGGAGATCTCACGATAAGTGGTGAAATAAGGCTGGATTTAAGCTTGTTGAAAGCTTACTCACATGCCGGGGTCCACTCAAAAGGTACATCCTTTGAAAGCAAATAACATAACAGCCGAGCAATGGCACTAAATTCTTAATAAACCTTCGATAAAAGCCGGCGTGCCCCAAGAAAGAACGGATGTCCTTCACACACTTCAGAGTATGGAGATTCCTAATTAGGTCGACCTTTGCCTTATCCACCTCGATCCCTTTGGATAACACAATGCGACCGAGAACGATGCCTTCGGTTACCATGAAGTGGCATTTCTCCCAATTCAATACCAAATTCTTTTCTTCACACCGCGTTAGCACTTTCTCCAAATTGGCCAAACATGCATCAAAAGAGTCACCAAAAACAGAGAAGTCATCCATGAAAATCTCTACTATCTTCTCAACCATATCACTGAAAATCCCCATCATACACCTCGAAAAAGTCTCCGGAGCGTTGCACAACCCAAACGGCATCCGACGATTGTAGGGAGGTATTCCCGAACAGGTACAATTAGTCACCGAACACGTGGTGTACAGGAGCACGTGGTAGGTGTGACAGGGCTCATCGCCGGGCAATACGGTGAACCGCGATGTGGACCAGTGACATGGAAAGTCATTGACCTAGGCAGTCTGTTCGGCTGATAAGGAAAAAAGACATGTGAAGTCATTTGTCCATATATAACAATGAGGACCAGTTGTATTTGAGGTCATTAGTCCATGTGGACTGTTCGGCAACGAGATAGCCGAACAGGGGAAGAAGTTGCCCTAAAATCGTGAGGTGGCAAGAAGGTTCCAGAACAGTGATATTCATTAAAAGAATGAGATCCCGAGTGTATAGGATCAAGGCAAGACACCCAACGTGAATGAGATATTCGGGTGATTACGGGAAAGAGTCCTAAAAGGACTGAGCTATATACCGATAAGGGAACGAGAATCTGAGGATATTAGGTTTCCTTTACGAGTTAGGAATCTTAGGGCAACAGGGATACTTGGGCAGCAAGCATCCGTGAATCTATGAATATGAGGTAAATCTTGAGGTAAAAGGATCGCAATTCTTGGCATTCATATTGTTCTCCTACTGATAAATAGGGTTTGTTGATTAGTACGTGACACTAACTTTGGCATTGGAGGGCCTTTGCCATGAGAGGCAAAGGTGCACTCACCCCTTGTATGTCTTGCAGATTAGGGTTCCGACGACGAATTAGGGTTCCGATGAAGGGGCACGAAAAAGCCGTTGCAATCCAAGTTGGTCCGAGGTATCAATTGTTTTCATCCCCCTACAATTGGCGCCGTCTGTGGGAAACGAAAGAATTCCTTGAAAACAACCATGGTGGGAGAAGATCCAATCACACCGTTTGATCCAAAGAAACCAGTTAGGTGGGGGAGGAGATAGGTCCCCACCAGGTGCTCCGAAAAAGCCCACTGGTGGACATGGTAAAAAAATCACAAGCAGAGATATCTCCAAAGAAAAAAGGGACAAAACTGCCTCGGGCTCCACGAGAAGGAGCAAGTCCCGCCGATGAGAAGAATCAATAGCGTACTCGTGAAGTATACATAGTAGCGAAGATATCCTCGACAAAAAGAGGAAGGAAATCGAAGGATACGCTCGTTTAATCAAAAAACGAGAATATCATATACGGGAGTTACAACGGGTACGAGATCACCCAGAAGATTCCGAACTTTCACGAAGAAATTCCAGAGAAGACAGACAGGCTCTATTAATCCATAAAAAGACTCATTCAAGAGAAAGAAGGAGCAGGAGCAAGAGTCTTATCACGAGACGATATGAAGCTTCTCCACAAAAAAGGAGAAGCAGAAGTAAAGACCGAACACTAGAAAGGCGAAGGGTTTCTTCACTAAAAAGAAGGAGCAGAGAGTGAAGTTCTACACCCGAAGAAGAAGAAACATGGAAGCATCACCATGATAGGTACGAGAGGCCTGATACTGACTGGGCTAAAGCTACGGCTCACAAGACGAAGGAAATCGAAGATGGGACAATGACTGCACGAGAAATAGGACGGAGGGCCCTGAGTAACATTGTAGCCTCCCTTTTTGCAAGGAGGCTACAGGAGGCTAGGTTGCCGAGCAGAGTGAAACATGGAACGTTCTTGCTTTACGAGACAAACGCGGATCTTGTAGCTCACATATAGCACTATCAGCAGGCCATGTTCATGCACGATGGCGATGATGCCATCCTGTGCAAGATGTTCCCATCGAGTCTAGGCAAGGTGGCTTTATCTTGGTTTCACAAATTGGCCCCACGATCCATACGAGGATGGAGGCAGTTGGCAGAAGAGTTCACTGCTCGGTTCTTAACGAGCAGAAAGGCCCCAAAAACATTTGAAAGTCTTTCCACCATGAAGCAGGTAGACAACAAGCCGATCAGAGATTATGCAATGAAGTACTGGGAAACTTTCAACAAGATTGAACGTTGCAGTGAGGAGTATGCTATTGCAACCTTCAAAACCGGTTTGCCTGTTCGGGGAGAGTTGCGTCGTTCATTGAATAAACATCCAGTAGCAATATTGGCTAAGCTGATGGAACGAATAGAGCAACACGCCAGAATGGAGGATGACATACTCCGGGAGGATGGCAGGATTGTTGCCGAACAGCCAAAGGTAACAGTCAAAAAGGTGGACAAGCCAGAGCCCAAAAACTTACAAGGAGAGAAAGGAATACAGGCAAGCCAAGAAAGAGCCGTACAAGGATAAACAAGCTCCTGACCCCAAGTCTTTCTTTTCTATACTACGGTTTGGAAGGAACCAATTTATAAGATTCTTTATCGAATAAAGAATCAGCCATACTTCAAGTGGCCCCCAAGTCTTGGTGGAGACAAGGACGCAAAACGTGCTACGAATCAGCACTGCAGCTACCACAAAGATTGGGGCCATATGATTGAAGATTGTGAGATGTATAAAAGACACCTTGACGATTTGGTCTCTCGGGGCTATCTCAAGGAATTTATCCAGGAAGATCCCAAGGATAAAGGGAAACCCATGGAACTGGATTACGAGCAAAATCCTAAAAGGGTGATCCATATGATATATGGGTTGGCCACACCTTATACGAGAAATGAGGTTAGGCTATTACAAAGGCAAGTTAAGCACCATCAGCACGTGATGCGATTGGGAAACAAGAGAGGACGAGAGAATGATGTATGCAAAGAAAGCATAGCATTCACAGATGATGATCTGGGAGAAGTCCAAATACACCACAACGATACTTTGGTCATAACCCTACGAGTTGGGGAATATGACATCGAGAGGATTCTAGTGGACTCAGGGAGTTATACAGAGGTAATGTACTACGATGCGTTCAAGAAGCTGGGGCCAACGGACTTAGAGCAATCTACAACACCCCTGATTGGGTTTGGTGCAGGAGCGGTCTGGCCTCTTGGAAGAGTGACATTGCCTGTTCGGGCTGGATCAGTTGTGTTGAGAATTGACTTTTTAGTTGTGGATGTTCCTTCTTCCTATAACGCGATTATAGGAAAGACATGGCTACACAAAATGAGAGCCGTCTCTTCAACTTGTCACCAAATGGTGAAGTTCCTAGGATTTAATGGGGTTGAAGTGATTAGAGGCAATCAGGAAGTGGTCCAACAATATCTAATTTCCATCATTAAAAGAGCCCCCAAAGCCCATCACGTTCATACGTTAGAGGTACCAGATCAACCAACTATCGAAGACGTCGGAAGATGTCCGGCTGATAAGGTGGTCGAAGGCCTGGAGAAAATTTAGATCAACGAGACTGATTCTGAAAGATATTTCTTAATCGAAGAATCACTGCCAGCAGACGAAAAGGCTGAATCAATACAATTTTTGAAGGAATATATCGATGTATTCACATGGGTACCAGAAGAGATGCCCGGGGTAGATGCAGATATAATCTATCACCATTTAAATGTTGACCCTTAGCACAAGCCAGTCATTCAAAAAAAACGCAGAGCAGCCGTGCAGCATGTGGATGTTGTTATTGAAGAAATTGTTCGTTTGCTGGAGGCGAAAGCAATACGTGAGGTTTACTACCCTAAATGGTTATCCAACACCGTGGTCGTGAAGAAGAAGAACGGGAAGTGGCGTGTCTGTGTGAACTTCACAGACCTGAACAAGGCATGTCCAAAGGATAGTATTCCTCTACCAAGGATAGACCAGTTGGTTGATGCAACATCTGGCTACGAGCGAATGAGTTTTCTTGATGCATATCGAGAATATCATCAGATTGCTATGTTTGGACCTGATCAAGAAAAGACTTCTTTTATCACTCCACGAGGGTTGTACTACTATAGCGTTATGCCATTTGGGCTGAGAAACGCTGGGGCGACGTACTAAAGACTTGCAACTATCATGTTTAAAGAGCTGCTTGGAAAAACTATGGAGGTGTACATAGACGATATGGTAGTGAAGAGTCAAGATAAACAAGGGCATATAACGGATTTGAAAGAAGTTTTTGAAATCTTGAGGAAGTATAAGCTGAAGCTTAACGCCTCGAAGTGTGCGTTTGGAGTTGGTTCTGGGAAGTTCCTAGGCCATTTGGTGACCATGAGGGGAATTGAGGCCAACCCCGATCAAATTGCAGCCCTGCAGAGGCTACAAAATCCCAAAACCACAAAGGAAGTCCAGAGGTTGACTGGGATGGCTGCAGCATTTAATAGATTTATCAGCAGGTCAAGTGATAAATGTAGACCCTTCTTTCAGTTACTGAAAAAGAGGGAGGGATTCGAATGGGGAGCAGAGTGTGAGCAGGCTTTTCAGGACCTGAAGAAATATCTGACTGAGCGTCCACTTTTATCAACCCCAGAGCCAGGTGAGTCTTTAGTTTTACACTTAGCTGTTTCTGAACATGCTGTAAGCGCAGTCCTATTAAGGGATTTGGAAACCGAGCAAATCCCAATTTATTACGTTAGCAAGACAATGCTGGATGTAGAGACGAGATATCTGCCCCTTGAGAAACTTGTCCTGGCACTTAGAACAGCCACGAGGAAATTGCCACACTACTTCCAAAGCCACAAGGTTGTGGTTTATACTGAGTTTCCTCTGAAATCACTGCTACGAAAGGCAGATTTCTCGGGAAGGATTTCGACGTGGTTCGTCGAATTAAGCCAATACTATAGACACCCCAATCCGGGCCTTGTAAGCGCTTTAAAAACCCCGATGATGAAATAGAGGAAACAAATGCCTCCGAGAGTTTGGAAATGAGACTCTCCCAAAATCAACCTAAAAGGCCCAGAGCCGAAAGCCCAGAGCAAAATCCAAAGGCCCAGAGCCAAATCAAAGGCCTAGAGCCAAAAGCCCAGAGCAAGCCCGAAAGTCCAGGACTGGACCGTTAAGCACCGCACGACACACCTCTACACTGCACGGCATAACAGATTTCATTACGCCGCACGAGGTCATGAGGTCAGCTGCACGGCATTTTGGATAAAGTTCTGACTGGCTCAGCTAGCTGTCAGCCACGCCCACTTAAGCCACTCCTACAAGCTAGCTCAGCCGAATGGGCACTTCTGGCCCGCCTAGAAAATACCTCCACCATTTGAAATTCAAAATCTTTGGCTTTTGCCTATAAAAACAACCCTCCACTCAAGAGAAAAGGGCCCTGAATTCTCTTTCTCTCTCATTATGCTTTCACACCCCTTTCTCACTCCAAAACCTTGAGAAAGTGCTCCCAAAACATTCCCAAGGCTCTTTCTTCCTCAAAATCCTCCATTTTTCTCCTCTCCATTGAAGTGAGTTCTCTTACTCACTTCAAGGCCTCTTACTTTCTAACAACCCCCTTTATCAAATCATACCCACCATTTCTCCCGATCGCTTTCATCCACATCCATCCGAAGCCATCCGTCTCCATCCAAGCTTGAAGATCAAAGGTATAAACTAGTTTCCTTGGGGTAGGCTTCGTCCATACCCTTGAGGGGACCTTACTGTGGTAAGGATCGGCCCTCTTTGGGTCAAATCCTGGCCCAGAAACCATTTTCAAAGTAAAAAAACAAGCCTCTATGCCAAGAAGGCTACACCGCACGGCGTTTTGATGCGTCGTGTGGCATAGTCGACTTAGACGCACGATATTTCGGGTTTACTGTTTTCTTTACTCAAACTATCTGGATCACAGCCATCCTTTGTCAAATCCTTACCAAGAAGTCAAATAAAAATACTTTTCAAAATCGACCATATCTACAAGTCATGTGCAGTTTTCTTTCTTTATTTCAAGAAAATGGAGCATTTTTTTTGGATTATTTAGAAAGATCAGGAGTTTAAGAACTTCTTTTCTGTTCATGGCTTGAAAGAATGGTGTTTTCCCAGAGCCATCTGGTAATGGAAATGTTGTCTAACCTGAGCTTGAAACCCCGTGCGTCGTATCTAGGACGTCGGGCGGCGTTCTAAAACCTCGTGAAAATCTGAAAATACGGAGGAAACCACGCATGGGGTTTTACAAGACCGTGCGGTATATTACAAAATGCTGTGCACAGGGACATTATGATCTAGACAATTTTTGTTTAAAGTTCCTTTCGTCCTGCATCATCTTTATCATCACTGTACAGTTTGCACCACGAGCATGACAATGTGTAATATTGAACCCTATGTCCCTTTCTCATACACGTTTTAATCAAAGTTAAGTTTCTCAAATGATATTAAATCCCCCATAAAAAATGCTTAGTAGAGACCGGTCTTTACCGGGCGAGCAGGGTGCTTCTTTTTTTTTGAAAAAAACCTTCCCCGCTCGTAACGTGTCTCCCGAACCCAAAATCTCGACGTTTTTGCTAAACCAAAAGCCTTTTTCCACACCAAGCTCTCAATTTCTCGGATCATCCATCTCGAAAATCAGGGTGGCGACTCTTTTGGGCGCGCGCCGGTCGAGGAGCCCACAAATACGATATTAATTATCAGCCACGCATAGCAATCAAGGGCCAAATGTTGGCTGATTTTGTGGCGGAGTTTCCCCCCACGGTAGCTCCCCAGCCTCCTACGATAAAGGAACAGGAGACTAAGACATTATCTACGAAGGACAAAGTGTCAGCCGAACAGGACCCTACGGAATGGAAATTATTCGTTGACGAATCTGCTTGTAATACTGGTTTAGGAATTGGGGTTGTCCTTTTTCCACCTGAAGGGGTAATGATTGAATTATCTGTTTGGCTTGGTTTCAGTGCATCGAATAATGTGGTGGAGTATGAGGCACTTTCTAGATGGATTGAGAAGTGCAAGGTCTCTGAAAGTAAAGCGTGTCAGGGTGTATTGTGATTCACAGCTCAAGATAAATCAATTGTCCAGGGAATACCAAGCCCGAAATGAAAAGATGACGGCATACGTGGAGGCAGCCAAAGATTTACTTGATACCTTCGAAATGGTTCATATTGAACAGATAAGTTCTGGACAGAATGCTTATGCCGATTCTCTGGCTTGGTTAGCCACAGCTGTTCCAACCGAACTCAAGCGAAGGATAGCGGTTGAGTACCTGACGGAGCCGAGCATTGGGAGGAGTGTTGAGCTGGTCTTGGACGTGAACCAAGGACCAAGTTGGATGGACCCAATCGTGGAGTTTTTACGAGACACAATACTCCCCAATGATAAAAAGGAAGCTCGTAAGATTAAAACCAAATTTGCAAGATTTTGGCTGTCCTCAGAAGGGAAACTTTACAGAAAATCCTTTACAGGCCCGTATTTACTCTGTGTGCACCCTGAGATGGTGCAAAAGTTTCTGCACAAGATTCACGAAGGGACTTGTGGAAGCCATGCTGGAGGTAGATCCATCGCCCACCGAGCAATTACTCAAGGCTATTGGTGGCCACACATACAAGAGGGTGCCAAGGTGTATGTGAAAATTTGTGAGAAGTGTCAGAAATTCTGACCAATGATTCAAACGCCAGCAGAAGACTTGGTGCCATTAACGAGTCCTTGGCCATTTGCTCAATGGGGAATGGACATTGTGGGTCCACTACACAAAGCAACTGGGAATCGAAAATTCCTGCTAGTTGCAACAGACTATTTTACTAAGTAGATTGAGGCAGAGCCATTGGCTAAAATCACTGAGCCTATGATAGAAAGGTTCATGTAGAAAGTATCATTACTCGATTTGGGGTTCCTACCCTTTGATTACAGATAATGGGTCTCAATTTTAGAAGAAATTCAAGGCTTTTTGTGCCCAATATGGAATACAGAATTATTATTCAACTCCAGCCTACCCTCAGAGTAATGGGCAGGTAGAAGCATCCAACAAAACCATTCTTGACGGGATCAAGAAGAGGTTGGACAAGGCTAATGGGAAGTGGCCCGATGAATTGCCTCTTGTTTTATTTGCACATAGGACAAACACCTAGGAGGTCTACGAGAGAGACCCCCTATTCGTTGGCATATGGCACAGAGGCAGTCATACCTTTAGAAGTAGGCCTTCCAATCAATAGGACTATATTGGTTGAGAGTGGGGGCAATGACAGAGCTCTCGAAATTGAGCTTGATCTCGCCGAGGAAATGAGGGAAAGGGCCCTAGTACATCTGGCCTCTTACCAGGAACAGCTTATGAAAAGCTATAACAAGCACAATCACCCTCAAGAATTTGGTGTTGGGGACCTTGTATTACGTAAGGTGCTCGGCAACACCAAGGTAGCCAACGAAGGCAAGCTAGGGGCCAACTTAGAAGGCTCGTATCGAGTAACCGAGATTGTGGGCATAGGGGCCTATAGATTGGCTAATCTGGACGGCAATCCAATTCCAAGGCCATGGAATGTCCATAATCTGAGAAAATTCTTTATTTAGAAGAATTGAGTTTTATTTTAGATTGCACTATGTGATTGTATGGGAATTACGAATAAAATTCCCCTATTTTTTATTCTATTTTGTTTTAGTTGCAAGAGGTACGAATAACGCCCCATTGAGTTCAAGTTTATGAATAAAGTCATTTCATTCCAGTTTGTCGAGTTTTTTGAAATATTCATCTTGGAAATATGAAATATGGAGTTTGGTATTTTTCCTTTTTTCATATTGGGGAGCATGGGATTGGTACGATTGTCATATGTGAACATATTTATCCTTAGTTAACAGATAGCTTGATAACTGCGCATGAACAAACGCTAAAAAATAAGTATGAGAAACTTAAAATACAAACAACTATACCCTTGATATGAAGAAACTTGGGATGCATACGAAAGCATGCAGTCTGTTCGGATACAATTATTTGAGCAAATAATTGTGGTAAAAGTTTAAAGTATGAGATACTAAAAGTACGAGAGGCTTACATCTGTTTTTTGATCAAAGTACGAGGGACTTAGAAATTTTTTAGGTATGAGATACTTAAAGTACGAGAAACTTGCAGATACCTAAGTACAAATATACTTAGTAGAATCTGAGTACAAACAAATTTGGGTTTGCATACAAGAACATACAGAAATCAAGTACGAAATACTTGAGCAATAAACATAACGAGATATGTCTAAGATACATTTGACTAAGTACGAGAGACTTAGATCTATTTTTTGGATTTAGAAAACCTTATGCAGCAGTATGAAACACTTGCTCGATACTTAGATTTGTTAAAAGCACGAAAGACTTCAAATAAGTACTAATAACCTGCACACGAGGACATGCATGTATCCTATCACTTGAATAAACAGATGTTCAAAGCAAACAGTTTGTGAAGCAGCATACAAACATAAGAAAAATTAGGTATGAGATACCCAAAAAGTTGTTCAAAACTTAAAGTCACCAAGCAAAACATAGGGGCCACAAATGGCCAAACAAAAAAAGAAGAGCTGTGCCAAAAAAGGGGCCAAATACCTGTGTTATCAGAAGTACGAATATACTGATGCCACGCAGGGCTAAAGAAACTACGGTCGCGCAGGACCTTCAAGTTGTTCTAAGAAATTTCACGCTTACCAAAATTAGTCCAATTCTTGGACCTCAGAAACAGGTTGGTTTGCAGCCTCTGTGCCAAGCTCTGTTGGGATACCATCACCTCCAGTGTCTCCTTCCTCAACGATGGGATCATTGGTTGATTCCCGAGCAGATGACCCTACAGCAACAGTCCCCAGAACGTCAATAGGTATATCCTCTTCAGCACCAGCAAAATCTTCGATCTGTTGGTCGATGTCCTCTTCTGGATTCTCCTGAGGTTCGTCCACAACTTGAGCACGTTTGCTTGGCAAATCATTATCCTCCTAGAGAGGGGAATCTTCAACAACCCCCACCTTTGTCAAACATGCTTCCCAGCACGCAACCCAAATTTGATCCTGAATAGCTGGCATCTGCTCCACGTAGCTGGCCGTTGTAGCGTCAAATCCCTTTTCATATCTGTCTTCATAGGTTGCCTTTTTGGTGCTGTCGATTTCTGCCAAAGCTTGCTTGAGGCTGTCCTCAGCAGTCTAGAGGTTGCCCTTGGCCTCAGCATAGTCTGCCTTGGCATTATCTCTTTCTATCTTAAGCCTCGCGACTGTTCGAAGCAACCTTGTGTTGTCATTCAGCAGTTTGACTCTCTCAGTCTCAATTTCTTGAAACTTTTGACCCAATGTCATCATTTTTTGAATAAACTGTACAAAAACTAAACATACGTTAAAAAAAAATTTAACTACTACAATCAGGGTAAGGCTAAAAGAAGAGTTTTGGTTACCTTGATTCCACTGACGAAACCAGTGGACACAAGTCTATCTGCAGATGATGAGGACTCTTTCTGCATGTCCACAGGAAGCGATAGGCCTTGTGCAAGGGCTAGTGCAGTTTCGGAGGAGCTAGCACTGTCTCCGACGTATACAAGCCGGTCCCCCCTCATGAGTTGAGGGGCTCAAACCTCAGGAGTGATTTGGATGCTCGGCGATGGAGTTTCCAATGGTACTAAAGCAACTGGAGCTTCAGTGTCTCCGGCTCCTTGATTCCGGGGACGTTTGTCCCGGTG
>BPLS01026577.1:30333-82464 GCA_019656275.1 Rhododendron kiyosumense
TTTTTGAATGCTTCTTTTGCAATTTATCGAAGTTACATTTGCATAGGGATTTCTCAGCTTTTTTTTTCTCCATTTATACCAATCTGTTTTTTTTCCTCATTATCCTACTTTTGGCATTTCCGTCTGTGTCCTTGGTTGCAATCATTTTACCAGTGGTGTTCCAATTATTTGACTTTTGCAATCAAGTCCTCGGTTGTACTCATGAGTTATTTCCCCACAAGATATTTAGTGGAGTATGTTGTTATTTGCTTCTAGGAGTTTTTATTATTGTGAGTTTTGAAAGAGTTCAACATTATTTCAGCTCTCTCTTTTCTCAATTTCCCTTCTACTTAGGCTAAGTTTCCCAAGTTTTGTAAACGGACTAGAAGGGATAAAGCTCACAAAAAATACGGATTTCAAAAAGGATTAACAAACGACACCGAGCCTGATAAAAATTGAGAAAAAAAAAGATAAAAAAAGAAAAAGAAAAAACAGTTAAAAAAAATGAGAAGAGAAAATAAAATAAAATGAAATTCTTTTCTATTTGTTTGATTTGTGAAAAAAGAGAAAAATTCACAAAGTAAGATACTGGTAGTACATTTTCCTCCAAACTTCTCTTCCTAATTATTTTGGAAAATGGTTTTAATACTCTCCCTTTGTCCATTGACACTCCATTTTTTATTTTTATTTATGTGAAATTATCAACTTGCCCTTTTGAATAGAAAAAGGTGGGAAAATTTCTTTTATATCCCTTTGACTTTGACAAAAAATCATTTTGATCTTTCATCTTTCAATTTTGGCATAAAAATAATTCGACTTTTCTATTTTTTTCAATATCATCCTTTAGAAGAAATCTGTTTTCTTTAAGTCCCGCGGCCGTCAGTCTCCAGCCACCGGACGGCCAATCCGAGCCGTCCAAAAATTCAAAAAAAAAAAAAAAACGAGAGGGCTTACGCGGGAATCAACGGCATCCGATGTGAGTAGGGTAATTGATCCAAACATCATTTTTTTTTTTTGTGTATATATGTATATATCCCTAAAGGATGACATTGAAAAAAATTAAAAAGTTGAAATATTTTTATGCCGAAATTGAAAGGTGAATAACCAAAATGAATTTTTGGTGAAAGTCGAAGGGACATAAGAGAAATTTACCATAGAAAAGGTGACTCAAAAGGTAAGGGTAACTTAATACGGAGTAATTTCATATGAATAAAAGATATAAAAGATAGGGAAAAAAAGAAAGTGTGTCAATAGATAGAAGGGATGCGTGAAATCATTTCCCATTATTTTTTTTTCCAGAATCAACAAAAGGGCGTCCTTCTTTCATTTCTTGAATTTTCGCTGTTCTATAACAAGTCTTGGGTACAACGTCTGTTTATCCATCAAAACCACAACTCCTGTATCCAAATAGAGGACCTTTTTAATGGCTGAACGCTTTCATTAGTTACAGAAGAATATTGTAAACGGAGCTGGGAAGTAGCTGCAGAGGAGCTAAATTTCAAGAGACAACACCCATGTAACGTAAGTCTTGAAGTAAATTACTCCGTATTTATTCTATGGATTATTTCATTTACGCAAAAATATGAGTTTGATGGGTTTGAGTGAACAAATAACCCTTGATAGTACGCAATGGAAAAAATGATTCACGTAGTCGAACCCAATTAATTGCGACATTAAAAGGCTCAGTTTGATTTGGTTATTATTTCGTTATGATATTTGGTTTTGGTTATTACTCGACTTATTAGTGTTCTGTGATGTGCATTTGATAACGTAAACTGGGAATAGTCAAATCCCTAATTCTCCCGAACGACATGAGTGAAAAGAGAAACTGAAACTAGGGTTTGATGGACTCTAACACTGTCTGGGTTTAAGTTGTACAGAGCACTGTTTCTAAAGGTTCAGTTTCATAGGCTCTGACCGGTAAGGAGATTGACCATTGATTTCGGAGATGGGCCGCCCAGATGCGACTGTTTTTTCCGTATTATAGTTTAAGTTAATTAGGGAAAATTTTATGGGATTAGCCCCTGCAAGTCTTTAGAGCGAAAAAAATTTCAACATGCGTGGAATTAAAAATCTCAAAATTCCAACTTATCAATCATTTTTTGGTTGCATTTAAAAAATTAAACTGTGGCTGCGCAAATACACACAGTATTATCATCTCTTCTTCAGACCGTGATTAGCAATGGATAGTTTGAGTCAGAGTATCTCCGGATGTTATTCTCTTTTCCTTTTCTTTTTCCCGGTCAAACTCAAGATTTAAATAAAAACCTCAAAACTCACTCCAACTTCCTTCAAGTTTTATCAAACTGAGTTTTACATAAATCAAGAAAAGTCGAACCTTTACTCGAAATTTTGAAGTTTGCTTTGTATCTTCTAAATGAACAAGAATGTCAACTAAGATTTTTACCAAGACTTATGATTAGATTTCAGACGCCCATTGGAGTGCTGGAGAGTTTATTCATTTTTTTCACAAATTAGAGTAAGTTTTTGAATTAGGGTTGAAAATAGTCTCATCATTGGATTAGTTGTGTAGTATTAGATTTGTATGGAAACGTGGATTTGAGGAGGGTTTTATTCTTAATATTTCCCCCTTCGCTCAGTAAGTCTTTCCACAAATGCATCATCCAAGACAGGCTTAAGGTAGAGCCATTCTTTCATCAGGTCCTTCAGTTAAATACTGTACAATTGTATTATTTATGTAACATTTGCACGTACACTACTCTGATCCATCATTTTTTCAATCTTAAAAGCTGGACTCCTAACTCACTCCTTCCCAAACCAGCTAAAGTCTACTTGTTCTGAGTTTATCTTCCGAGCTTAGTTTGAGGGAGCAGATGTAGGCTCAAGAAGACTCAATATTAGCCGACAAATGAACAGATGCGTACTAATCATGCATGGGCATATGTAATGTACCAGCATTATGTCAAAGATCTTTTCAGTTGTGGACGGGATTAAATTCGAGTAATTTTGTTTTAAACAAATGATCGATATTGACTATGTGATTTCCTTCGTACTGCTTGTGAAACGTACATTCGCTCTAATAAGAGATATGTTAATGGCCTTTTTCCTTATTGTTATTATATTTTCTGCCAAGCAATTTAACAACGACAAATATGTTTGGGGAGCTTACCTCTTGATTTGTGGGAATTGTTTGTAACATGGTAACGGTTGGCTTAGAATGTACCCAGGAAAAAAGGACAATGAGTGGCTCAACTTCAGACATAATCAGTAATCTTTCATGCAATGTCCTAGAAAAAATCATGGTGTGTTTTACATTACAAGATGCTGCGATCCGGGAGAGGCTTCCAACTTCTTTGGACCGCCTTATATATTTCCAGTTGCATGATGTCTGTTCTGGGGAACCATATGAGGTCTCCACTGTTCTTTGCTTTATTAGAAGCTCCCCAAACTTGGAAGAAGTTGTTATTTGCACAAGTAATGGGAGATGTTATTATTCCGAACTGTTGTGATGTTTGATTTAAAACCTCTATCTATGATAAGACATTTATAGTAAATTTAATCTATCTGACATCATCAAATGGTGGGAAAAGGAAAGAATGGAGAATCCTATCCCTTGTTTGGATGACTACTGGATGTGAGAAATGGTGAGAAAATATGAGAGATGAAGAAAAAATAAGGTTTTTTCTCAAAGTCAAAGCAAGATTTTGTCTTGACACTTCCTCTGTGAACCTTGAGCTTTTGAACCTAGAACGGGAGCCCAATTTTGTTCACCCTTTCGCTCTTATTGGTAGAAAAATTTTGGGTCCCACCAAATGGTAACCATCTGTACAAAAAAATGTGTGCTTATGGCAACTGAATAGCTGATTACTGTGTAAAAGGTGTCTGCTTTTGTTGCATACGTTGTGATGCCAGAGAATAAGGATAGCTATTCGAACTGAAATTTCTGGAGGGATCTTGATCAGAATTTTTTTCAGGAGGTTTATTAGGGTTAGAGAAATAGTTATCTTGATCTTTTCTGTTATTTCCTTTTGCTGCAACTATGGGTTAGTAGGATGTTACAGAAGGAGACATGAGATAAGGCTAATGCTACTCCTTATTGTGCTTTTATTTTGTGCCAGGACATGTATGGAGAAAGTTAGACAACGCTCCGGGTAGCTTTATTCTTTGATTCGTTTACTTTTGTTGGTTTGGAGTTGTTAGCAACATGAAGAAAACAAGTAGTTCAAGGATGGCCCCCCAAAAAAGGAATACATGCGACTCAAATTCAGACATAATTAGTCATGTTCCAGGCAATATACTAGAAAAAATTTTAATGTGTTTGCCTATACAAGATTTAGTGAGGACAAGTCTTTTGTCAAGGAAATGGAGATATTTGTGGATGAAACTTCCTCAACTGGTATTTGATACGGCGTTCTATGGGGTTTTGGACGGAAGAACGCATGCTGAACTGTTGATGATTATTTATCAAGTTATGTTACTTCACCATGGACCACTAACCAAGTTCAGACTCTCTTTATCTGAACTGGAAAGCTGTCCTCAGATCGATCAGTTGATACTATTTGTTTCAAACAATGATATCCAGAACTTCACCCTTCGCTTTTGGAACGGGGAACTTTATAAGTTGCCATCATCACTATATTTATGTTCGCAACTGAAGCATTTGAATCTCTGTTCTTGTATGCTTAAACCTCCTCCTGGATTTGAAGGATTTACCAGGCTCCTTTCCCTTGTTCTTAAAGAAGTTGTCATTGCTGAGGACGTACTTTCAAGTCTGATCTCCAGCTGCCCATTGCTTGAAGAGCTGGCACTTTATAGCTCCATCAGTTTAGATTCCCTCGAAGTTAATGGTCCTAATCTTAAAAAAGTACGCTGTGATGGCCATTTCAGATCTATTTGTTTCACAAATACTTCTCGTCTTGCAAACGTCGAAATATATTCGAAAGGAGTGAGAGAGGATCCATTCCGTAGCGAAGAAGAAATATCTAGCTCTGTCATGCTTCTTGAGAGTGTACCTGTAATTGAGTCTCTGGGATTGGACTTTTGCTATGTTAAGCTAAGATTAGCTTAGCAAGCCATGCTTATTTGTCTCTTTATCAATGTTCTTTGATTTTTTCGGTTTTTTCTTTTGCTTCTAGGGCATAGCTGCATCTGGTGTACCAACAAGGCTTCCTACTACTTTGAACAACCTTAAAAATATCGAGTTATATGAAATTTGTTTCGGAGAACGAGATGACATCTCTGTTCTTATTTGCTTAATCAGAAGCTCCCCAAACTTGGAAGAAGTTGCTATTCATGTAAGAAGTGACAGAGTTTATTCTTTTCTATATTTATTATTTAAACTATGAATATGTAGGCTAAGACAATTTGTTATTCTATTTTCCTTATTCCAGGCATTTCCCGGTGCGTCTTCTGCTAGTCCTACCGTTCTAGATTTTTCGGAAGTGCATGTGTTGTTCAGATGCCTCTCTGAATCAACTTCGTAGAGTGGATATGAAACATGTCTCTGGCACAAAGCCTGAATTAGAGTTCATTAAGCTTTTGTTAGCCAAGTCACCGATGCTGGACACAATGCTTATCGAGCTGAACTCAGAGAGCGTTGCTGATGAATTGCGGATTGTGAAAGAATTGACAAGACTTCGTCGTGCATCACCTCAGGCAGAAATGAACTTCATACAACAAGTTGAAGATTGAGGTCTAAAAGATGCATTATGTACTTTCTGACCAGTTATGGTTCCCTAATTCTTCTTGTGATCTTTTGCTGTTTTTCATCCGTTTCGTCCAACGACTTGCTTTTAATTAACATCTTCTTTCACGAATTGTAAGGGAACCGAAACAATTCCGGAGTACCTGTTTAATCCGCATCTTCAAAACTAAATCGCTTTTTCTTTTTCTCTTTTGTCATTTGTCATTTGTCATTTTTAATTCCATGTTGAGAAAGAGAGTATAATTAGGGTTCTTGCGCACATAGTGAAAGATAGTTGAGAGGGAGTGAGGGAGCATGTCATAGTTTGTGTACATAGTAGCATGTCATTTTCTTTATAAATAAGGTTGGCTTAGGTCTAGGCTTCGGATTGGCACAGAATTGTTCTTAGCCAATCTCGGATTGGCATAGGATTGTTCTTAGTTTAGGGATATGATGCTGTAAAATCCTTGTTCCCTTTAGTCTTTGTAACAATTTCAAAGATTAATAAAATTTTCTTTTGCTGTTCAAAATAAATAAATAATGTTTGCTGATCAAAACATCTATGGATAATATTCAGTTACACATTACAAAGACTCAGCAGTTGAGAGGCTGTGAGAGAAAGCAGTGATTGTTGTGGTATACGATTTCCTCTGTTTCGCTGAGACAAATGAATTATTCGTTCGTCTGGAATATATTTAGTCGTATGAAACTGTGCACGCATATTACCATGGGGGAAAAAATGAACGACTTCTAGATCCAAGACTCCAAGCAGACAACGTGGAAGATGGAGCACAGGTATCTCCATGAAATAGTAGAGATGGAGCACAGGTATCTCCTTGAAATAGTAGATAATCTGCCTTTCAGGGAGTAGATCTTTTGTGGGAATTTGTTGTGTGCTCAGGGCCAAGTCTAGGAGAGAATTGCGAAGGAAGTTGCTGAAAAGAAGTTGGCTTATGGAACTATAGTTCTCGTGTAAATATGTCACCTTTGTTATTTAATGAGTCTCTTCCCTTTGCCCAAATCTCAAGGGTAATGAATCTGAGAGCTGGTTATTTGTGTTGTAACAACCCAAAACCACGCATTAGGTTGGACCGGTGGGTAATAACTTCTTTCGCTGGAGCTAATTCCTAGGCGAACGCTTGAAGTTCGACCCAACTTGAGCAAAGGCGGCCACTTCACGATATTGTCATTGGCTATCGAGCACTCAATCAAGCGGGCGTGGATATTCCTCTTTCGCTTTTCTCCCATCTTCAAACTTCCTACTTCCGACTTTCCTGGTGAAACTGGATCTCTTTGCCTATCGATAAGATGTCGGCCACCACTTGCTTGCTGACGATGCGTTGTGTCGTCAATTAAAATTAAAAGGTCCTCCCATTGGAACAACTTGCTACATCTTGAAAAATGCTTTGGCTCCTTTCCTTCATGACCGGCCGATATTCTATTTCCATCTTAACTTCTAAAAGACCCGAAAGAGATCCCCGTCTAAGCTTGATCTGCTGTTTCGGCATGCCGCCCATTCACACAGCACAACTGCACAAGCCGCCATACCTCCAAAGGCTCTGCTTAGCCGTGGATCCAATCTGGTTTCGTCTGGTATTTGTTATGTGCTTTATTTCTTGTCTAGCATAAACTAATCAAGCTCCGTTTGATCTCCCAGAAACGAGAGCCTGGGTAAACATTCAGTTTACCAAACAAGACATTTCGAATGAACAATTTGCCCTCGACGATGTGATCGCGAAACGCGAATTAAGTTGTTGGGGAAGTTTTGAGGCTCAATAAGAGAATAAATGGACTTCTCGATCAAGTTGCGTACTCAGAAATCGACATTTGTGGGGCATGTATTTAACACGAATCCAAGGGAAAAATTTTAATTGACAAGAGTAAAATAAGAAAAAAATTACACTCCTCTAATCAAGAACAAAATTAATAGGTCAGATTGGCTTGTCTTGTTTATTTAGTTAGTTTTTATTTCCAAATTTATTTTCTACCGATTTTTTTGCATATTTTATTGGAAGATTTTTAAATAAAAATCTGTCATGCCACCAAATGTTGTCCATGCCAAATCCACACTCACGGAAGCGTTTATAAAAAGCAAGTACACCCTCAAAACAATCACTAAAACAATCCCTCAGTTATCCATGTGCAGAAAGCTCTCTGTTTTTTTCTTATTCAAGCTCGACAAAATACTCTTAAGGCTTACAATCCAATTTGTAATAGAAGAAATCGTACAAATTAGGAAATAACTGAAAAGGAAACTATACAATTAGAAACTGTCTATTCTTCTTCACCAAGCAAATATTAAAAGGAAACTAAATAATTAACTAGATTACGAAACTAAATGTGCTAAAATATTTATTTCTAAAATTGCCAGACTTCCTAACAAAATAACTAATTAAAATCAAAACTAAACGTACTATTTCGTAAACTTTAATAGTATTATTTTTAAAATCGTCATCTGCGTCACCAAGGCAAGCCTGCAAAAAAAAAAAACCAACTTGAGAATCCCAATTTCCAATAGGAACCAAAAAAAAACACCAGAATCACAATCTCTTAAAATCTTAAACTATGTATTCCTTGATCTCCAATAAGGCTTATTTACAAATTGAAAAAGCATAAGTTTTGTTTGTTTTTTCAAATAAATCGTTAATAATATTCAACCTGCCTTCCAAGGATGCAAAATGGTGGAATTATTCACATAATTCGCTTGCATCGATCATGCACATAATTCGCCTGAACCATACAAGTGAAATATTTGCCCCATTTTAGATAACCGCAATTGTAGTCCTTTTCTTTGTAATAAATTAGTTCGTATTTTTCAAAATACTTGCACCATTTAACTCATAAAGTTTCCACCACATGCATGCATGAGACGCAAGGCATTGGAAAGACATGCTGCAACTGACTTCTACTGCTGGGGTTTTCTTCTCTTTTTTCTGTATTTCCTTTTTCCGGTTGGTTTGTACTTGACTTGATGTTTGCTTCCCTCTTGTTTTTGGATCTCCGGATCCTTTTGGAAATATGGCTCTCCCGTAAATTTTCATCTTGTTTTATGAATCTCTTTCTTATGATAAAGAGAAGAGTGAAGCTCCTCCAACATTTAACATTATCAGATAAGGCTGGTATATCTTGCTTCTTCCTCTCCCGGTCAGAGGTGAAAAACAAGGATGGTGACGCTTTTGTTGGTTCTAATGTTGCGGGCGTGCCAAGGTTGAGTTTTAGGCCAATGTTGATGGTAGCCGATATTTGACTTCTTGAAGCTCGTTTGTAGCTTGAGGAAGGAAGCTAATAATTACTCCATATATTGGTTCTTTTTTTTTTGATAAGTGCACAAAATTTTATTAGGCTCAAACCAATAAACAAAGTACAAGGGATAGAATCCCCTTTAAAAAACAACAATACAGGTAGCCATTCTTGACAGCTCTAAACAAGAAAACAAAATCAAAGAACACACTGTAAAAAAACTATACAGATTGCATGATCCTATGAGGCAAGCCCCATATCTCACAAATACTCCGATTTTGCGAGGATTGTTTTACATTCCTTCTGGAGCTAAGGAAAGCACGAATCTCGTTGGCTATATCTATTGCCACCTGAGTATGATCCTTCATCTTTGCACAGAAAATACGGGAGTTTCTTTCCTTCCAAAGACCATAAACAGAAGCTGCCAATGTACACTTCAAACTAACAAAGTTGAAACTAGCCCAAAATACATTGCCCTGCAACCAATCAAGGACATCTCCCATATTATTAGGAATGCCAGCCACTCTATTCTTTGACACCAAGTACTGCCAAACACGTGTAGAATATGAACAATCAAAGAACAAGTGATGATGTGATTCCTCCGCATCCTGGCAGAGGCAACAAAGAGCATCCACAGCCATACCCCAATTTCTCAATCGGTCTTTAGTACTCAGTCGGTGAAGAGCTGCCAACCAAAGTATAAAAGACCATCTGGGAACATTATGACTACCCCAAATAACCTTGAACCGAGGCTGAAGAGGGAATTTTTCCCGAATAGCTTCCCAAGCTGACTTAATAGTGAAAATACCCCTAGGATGAGGCATCCAAACTACTGAATCCACCATCTCAGGGTGTGGAACCAAATTCTGAGGAGTGTGAGAGATGATGGTCTGAATAGGGGGGTTTCTTAATCTGGGCCATCTCCAAGCCCCATTGTCCACTATTGAAGCCACCTTAGCCCTTAACGATCTGCCAACATTATGCACCACTCTATCCCCAAAACGAGCATATAAGGGACCAAAAGGGTGCCAATTATCCCACCACAAGAAGGTCCTTTCTCCATTACCAATCTGATATTTAATGAGGGATTGACCTAACCTTCTAAGACCAAGCAGCTTTCTCATAGTCCAAGAGGCACCACACGGAACCTCCATAGCCCAAAAACACTGATCTTTAATGATGTAAGTGTGCACCCATTTGATCCATAAAGTGTCTGCCTTCATACACAGAGCCCAAATATGTTTAAGCATGGCAGCCCTATTCCAAACTTTGATCCCTTTGAAACCTAACCCACCTTCCTCCGTAGGACAGCAGAGATGAGTCCATTTTACTTTAGCACCAGAGTGTTTGAGTTCAGGACCAGACCAAAGAAATGCCATTAAGGTACATTCAATATCCTTAATCACTTTACCAGGAAGGATAAAAATGGTGCTCCAATAGACTTGAATACTAAACAAGACAGATTGAATAAGAAGGGCTCTACCTCCATAGGATAAGGTAGTGTTGGACCAAGACACAATTCTATAAAGAATTTTCTCTTTCAAGATAGCACAATCCTCTGACCTTAGAGAAGTAGAAATTAAAGGGACACCAAGATATTTAACTGGGAATTTTCCCTCAGGAAAGGGAAGAATATTTTGCATTTGTATCTTCAATTGATCAGCAACATTCCCATAGAACACAGCACTTTTATTGGAATTAGGCTTCAATCCAGAAAATGAGTGGAAATCAGCCAAAACAGAATTAATGAGACTAATAGAATCATGATCCACACCACTAAGGATGAAGAGGTCATCAGCAAATGCAAGGTGACAAATGTTCACTACACTTAGGATGGAAAGTAAAGGCACCCTGTTGAACTCTAAACTTAAGGATAGCTGCAAAAGCTTCCATAACAATCAAGAACAAGTAGGGGGAGATGGGGTCACCCTGTCTCAAACCCCTTTGTCCAACAAAGTACCCCTCCATGCTCCCATTAATAACCACAGAATATTTTGCAGAAGATACGCATTCTCCAATCCAAGCAACAAACAGAGGAGGAAAGTCCATGCAAAGCATAGTATCAAACAGAAACCCCCAGTCCACAGAATCATAGGCTTTCATTAAGTCTATTTTAATAGCACATCTAGGGCTTCCATTAGATCTGTGGTAACCTCTAACCAATTCTTGCATAAGGAGAACGTTGTCAACAATTGATCTCCCTTTGATGAATGCAGATTGAGCTTGGTCAATGATGAAAGGAAGAACCACTTGCATTCTATTTGCTAAGACTTTGGTAATACATTTATAAGTGACATTGCAACAAGAAATAGGTCGATAATCTCTGACAGAAGAAGGGGCACTGACCTTAGGAATCAGAGAAATAGCAGTAGCATTCCATTCCTTGAGAAGTCTACCCGTACCAAAGAAGGAAGCCACAGCACTAGTAAAATCACTACCTACAACAGCCCAGCATTTTTGGAAGAACATGGAATTAAAGCCATCAGGCCCGGGGGCCTTGTCCCCATTGATAGACATAAGAGCAGCTTTAATTTCAGCCCCAGTAATTGAAGCAATCAACTGATCCTTGAGGTGGGAAGGAACCTTAGCATGGATAGCTTGATTGAGA
This sequence comes from Rhododendron kiyosumense, assembly GCA_019656275.1. Lineage (NCBI taxonomy): Eukaryota > Viridiplantae > Streptophyta > Magnoliopsida > Ericales > Ericaceae > Rhododendron > Rhododendron kiyosumense. The sequence continues at coordinate 41,805 of BPLS01026577.1, forward strand.
GTGGGAACAGCATTAACTTTCCCTCCAAAGGCAGTCCCTAGTAACCCAGTATAATATCCCAAAATTTCATCCTTAATAGCCCCAGAAACGGTTAATAGATCACCACCACTGTCAGTAAGGCTAAGAATATTATTCCTAGCTCTATGGGAACAGAGCTTATGATGGAAGAATTTAGAATTATGGTCACCAAGAGCAAGCCACTTAACTCTTGACTTTTGTTTTAAGAAAGATTCCTCAGCCATTCGTAACTCCACGTATTTATTCAAAGCTACTTGCTCATTAGTACACAACTCAGGGTCATGAGGGAACTTAAAAAATTGGTCTTGAATCAGATCCAAATCTTCTTTAGCAGCAATTACCCTTTTACCAATTTCAGAATAAACCTTCAGATTAAGGTTTCGAAGAACACCCTTCAATCTTTTCAGTTAAGAGGAGAGGATAAACATAGGTCTGCCATCCACATGCTCTCCCCAAGATTGACTTAACACCCTCATAAAGTCAGGATTTTGAAGCCAGAAATTAAAGAACTTAAAGGACCTCTTTTTCTGAAAATTAGGAAGAACAGTTACAACCATGGAACAGTGATCTGATACACCCGGAGCCAAAAAAGAAGCTTCACAATTAGGAAAAGAGACAAGCCACTGATTGTTAGAAGTCACTCTATCAATCCTACTCTTATTGTCCCCAACACCACCTTGTTTATTAGTCCAAGTAAACCAAAAACCCCTCGCAGGCATATCATCATGGGAAATATCTGACAGGCATTGATTAAACTCAGAAGAAGCAGCAACATCAAAACCTACAAGTCTTTTAGAAGCAGCCCTAACTGAGTTGAAATCCCCCATTTGAACCCAAGGCTTAGTACCAATAGATCCAGCAATAGACCTCAAATCAGCCCACAACTTCCTTCTATCTATAGGATTATTATGCCCATAAACAATGGATAAAATGAACACAGCATTACCATCCACAGATGAACATTCAGCCACAATTAACTGATCAGAGGAGAGTAACACAGAACAAGTGAAGGCAGAAGGATCCCAACCCAAGAAAATTCTAGCAATAGGGCCCAAAGAAAAATTATGAACAGACTGCCAATGAGGAGGAAAACAGTTCATTATAGTAGAAGGAATATTACACAGTCGGACTTTAGTTTCAACCACACCCATGATAGCCAATTGATGAGAAAAAATAAGGGACTTAACCTCTTTTTGTTTAAGGGGATTATTAAGACCCCATATGTTCCAAGCGCCGACTGTGAATGTTTATGAACGTTTCTTACCACCCTTCCCTGGACCAGGACCACTAGAAACCTGACTATTGTTCACAGGCTTCTTAACTCCTTTACTTCTCCCTCGACCTCTCTTTTGAGGAATAGGAGAAGGAACACTCACATCATGGGTTAGACCAGCCACAAATTCCTCCTCAGTAGGCAAACTCTCAAGATCATCCCCAAAATCAACACCCTTGTGACTCACCCCATCCTCCATTTGTTGGAGCACAAAAAACATATTGGCACCATCCTTAGCACCAGAAGGAGAGCCAGCAATAGACTCAGCTCCTACAACTACAGATACACAAGGATCAGCTGAAACAACCTTATCCTTAGCAGAGCTTAGGAGAGTAGGACAAACCCCATCCTTTACAAAAGAAACCCCCATACAAGGATCCTCAATAGAATCAGGAAGGTCCTTCGTAGGAACAACAGAAGGAGCCCCAACAGAGCTAATGGAGGGTTTCACAACCCACACTTGCTGTTTTGGCCCAATAGGATCAGACTTGACCACACAATTCTTATGACCAAACACATTACAGGAATTACACTTGAGAGGTTTCCAAGGATACCAAACCCGACTTGTGAAAACAGCCCCAGATGGAAGAGTCAAATCAAATTGCTCAGGCAATGGAGAGGAAGCATCCACTTCCACACAAATTTTAGCAAAATTAATCCTCTTACATGATTCAGTAAGACGATCTGCATATAATGGTCTACCTATGGCACTAGCCACACGGCTTAGCCCTTCTTCCGTCCACAATTCAAGAGGGACATTATAAAAATGTGCCCAAAGAGGGATTTTAGATAACTGTTCCTTCACAAGATTCATTTGAGGTTGCCACTGTTGAAGCATCAACAACTTACCCCCAAAGTGCCACGGCCCAGACTCAACAACCTGTCTATAAGCCCCAGATTTATCAAAACGAAAAAAGAAGAAACCCTCATCATTAGATAGGACATCCTTAATGCCAAATTTTTCCCAAATCCGAGTAGCTATAGATTGCACAGCAGTAAATGAAAGTTTCTTATCAACAAAGTACCCTACAACCCAATCCTTCCATTTATCAACCCCAGAAGCATCCACCCCAACAGGAATATTAACACATAACTTGTTATCAACAACAGTGGGAGGACAAAAATGCAGATTCATACGAGAAATCATAGGATTATCAGACATGGCTCCAGAAGAGTCAGCAGAAACCACATCCTTCCAAGAACTAGGGGGAGGAGGCTTACCCGTACGTGCCGCAGCCTGAACAACTTCAACAGCAGAATTAGGGCTCGAATGAACCCCTTTCCCCAACAATTCCCTACGAAGCATGAGAATTTCAGAACTTAACTGCTTGATTTGCTGTGCCGCAGGGCCATCCGCATCCGAAGGCAAAAGGTGATCGAGAGATGAGACAGTCGCCTTCTCCAAGACTTCGATGAGATCAACACGCCGCTCTACCGAACCAGACGAAACCCTAACCCCATTAGCCACTCCAGAGACCAGAACAGGACCAGCCAAACCCGGAAAATGAGAATCATAGGCATCAGTACCAAGATTCCCCATGGAAATCTTGGTTTCAAGAGGAAGTAATCTTGATTGCAAAGGACGTGGGTTTTAGCGAATTGGGAGGTTATTTTGAGGAGGGAGTAGAAGCGGAAGAGGACGGAGGAACCGCCGCGGAGGGGGGAGGAGACGAGGAAGAGGGTGGCGGTGGTGGGGTTGGTAAGGTTTTGGAGGTGGAGGAAGCCCGATCCCGAGTTGCTAACTGTGTAATATTTATTGGTTCTTTTATTGCCTAAATGAAGAGAACCCAGACACAATTTGCTAGGTGTTGATATGAACTAAGATAAACTTGGAATTGACAATTGTTCCTAGGGTGGAAATTGACAAATTTGTAACGTCCCGATTTTCGGACACGTTATTCAAAACTTTGTCAAAATGTTATCCAATCATGAAGGACAAATTTCTTAAATAACAGTGGAAGGTAGTGACAGGGAACCCAATGTTCGACAGATTCTTCTGTGGAATTGACGTCGTCTTCGGGCTAGTAAGACTTCTCTCTCCTCCGTTTCAGCACCTGGCGTAAAATGCATGGGTATCAAATACCGTGAGCGAATGACATTCAGTACATAAATCCCTACCCTTCTAACGCTAACTTTACAAACAGGCAGTTGTATCAAGAATAGATATTCTCAAAGATAACACATCATTTTTTTCTTACTATCCTTTAACTTAAGTGAGTTCTAAGGGTCTTCTCCACAAGACTCATTTCCTCTCATATCCACTAACTTTAACCGTCCCATGCAATAACTCTTTCTTTATTTGTCCAACACCAAGATCCTAAGTGAATACAACTAAATGATGTACTCAGTACGGATTCGCTTACAACCATAATAAAGAACAACTCATCATGACATTTCAAGCATTAGAGATCGCACCATCTTAACATCGGGATCCTTTACGGTCTTCCAACTTTGCACATTGGGTACTTTACCGCACCCCTAACTTTAACACGGGGTATTGTACCGTATTTAGAAATCCTTTATTGTTTCCCATAACACTATACCTAGAGTCCTTTACCTTCCTCCAAGGTACTGTACCGCATTCGGAATCCTTTACCATTTCTCAAATCATGTACCCGGAGTGTCCTTTATCATCCTCCAAACACACACTGGGTATTGTACTACATTCGAGATCCTTCACTGTCCCTCAAATCCTGTACCCGGAGTCCTATACTATCATCCACACACTTTGAGTACTTTACCGTACTATGGGTCCTATACCGGCACGCGGCACCCAACACCTCAATACTTTTCCATTTATCCTTTACCTATCAATGACTATGCGATCACTACTCTAAACCATCCCATGGTCTTAATTCCATTCTATCACATAAAGTCATCTCATGACTAATCAACTTCACAGTTCCTAAGCATAGCATAATCAACAGAACAACAGATATAGCATTTGATAAGAGCAAGAAATTAACAGGTAAGGGGGGTTTGGATTTTGGACGAAGCCTTTTGGGTTATTAAAAGTTTTAAATGAACGACTAAGTTCTTTAAACAATTTATAAAACTTGAGGATTTAATACTTGGTAAACAAAGTCTAGTTTAGGAATCATGATTTTACTGCTATGTAATGATGAATATGATTTTTGATATTTAGAACATCACGAGGTATAATAACAATGGTGAACAATAACAGTAATTGAAACTAAACAGATCGTAGCATAATACGTAACTAAATCTAGGTCTTTGAAAACAACATTTCGGCCATGAGGTTAGAGTTTACAACTGCGAGGTTAAAACTTGTGGCCGCCTTGTCGATTACGGGTTTCGACAATTTATCTAAATCTATGATGTGTCAATTGAGCTCATGTCAAGCCACTCTAATATATAGCGATAATATAATATACCATTTTTGGGGTAATTTTATAAATACAATTTGGTGGACCTCTGCCAATCTTAAAACCCAGGTTAAGATTTCAAGATAGCATATTTTACCCTTCAAAAACCCTAAAAATGTTTTTAATGAAAGACATTCAAGTGGCGATGGGCAATGTGGAGAGATTAGATATCCATCCTACCAAGAAAGCAATGGAACTTAGAGCTTTCCTGGAATTGGAGTAACTCAGTGCTATGACAAGGTAATCTCCTTGAAACTTAAAGTCCATCATTTCTCTTATATTAGTAAAGGTCTCAAAAGCTTAAGTTGTATCAAAATTAGCTCAACAATGTCTATCAAGCTACACTCTCGTATATGATGGCGCACTAATTTGACTTATATATTAGTATAACATGAACTGATGGCCAACAATTTATATATATACTTGGCCAAAAGGATCATTTTTATTTTAGATAATGAACAAAACAATGTTAGGCAATGTGCAGTGCTGTTTTTAAAGGGTTGTTCACATTCGTCAGCTAATTCAAAGTTCCAGAATAAAACTTTACAAAAGTACCTAAGTGCTGCTTCCACCAAATCGTGCAATGAATGTCTTGAAGGCCTGCTGGAGCTCTAGTTGTGATTCCTCTAACTTTATAATTGTGCTTCGTTGAGCTTGTAACTCCTCCTGACATTCTTGAGCCCGCCTTTCTGCTTCCTCAACACGCCTATCAGCCTCCTCAAGCCGTTGTGCCAGCAAACGAGTCGATGCTCCTCTTGAAGTAGATTTACTAGGCTTCACGCCATAGCCAAGACCACGGGCATAACCAATCTTTGTTTTAAGAACGTCCTCACGAATCTCATCCTCTGTTTTCTTATTACCACCATCTTGTACTGGTTGATTTTTTAGCATTTCCATCTTTGCCTGCAATTACACAAGGTTGTGACAACGTAAAGAATTCGTATATGAATTACTAAATGTACTAAAAGAAATACATACTTATAATTGCTTACATAGTTCTCAGCAGCTCGCGGGTGGACCCATGTACCATCTTTCTTTAGGTGAGTCTCTTTATAAAGATTCACTTGGCTAGGCTCTTCTTGCGTCTCTGAGTCTTCTCCGGTCTCTGAGTTTTCCTGTTTCATGTTTAGAAATAATAGCATATAAAGCAATTATGATTAAGTACAACAAAAGTAGAAGTTAAAGAAGAAATGAGTTGTGGATGTAATGGAGACGATCTTAGTACATACCATTTCATATAGCCGCTGTATGAAAGACTTTGAACCTGATGTGTGATTCACTTCCAATTCCCCCCTATTCTCTATGCCAGCTTTACTTTGTTTCTGTAATTATTTTAACAATATGACAATATTACATGAGAGATACAATTGCGATTCTACGATATAGGAAAGGATAAATCAAACCTTAAAGTCATCAGTCTTGAAATGCTCGCACAAAGGAATCCAATCAAGAGGCTCAACATTTACTGGTGGATGTTGAGGTGCCTCCTCGGGGCTAAACTTCTTGTAATGCAAATGGCAACGATGCTTGAACTGCCTAAAACGCATTGCCATTATCTTATCAACCACATTTTTTGTATGAGGGTCCTCTAACTTAACATCAAACTCACTCTGCAAAGGTAGAAATGTAATGACTAAGTTGCAGTATTTATACCCTAATTAAAGGGAGAACAGCAATTGGAATGCTTAACAACGATCCATACATAGCTTAAAAGTTTTGAATAATTACATGTAGTAAGGCTATAAAGTAAAAATGATTGAGATATTTATTGATCAAGCTCAATACTTACCATAGAAAACAAAAAAGAGCGCCCAAAACAAACCAAAGCAAAGCCTCCAAAAGGTGCACAGAAATAGCCAAACATGTGAGTCATGTCCATCATAGCACAAGCATAATTATAAATTTCCAAATTGATGTCAAAATACAATATTTCTATCTTTTCCAACAAGAAGTCAGAGTCATGTAACCAATATAAGGTTTATCCCTGCAAGTTTTTGAAAGTAGGCACCGAATTGAAGCAATAACCAAACTCGCCAGGCATAATCCTAAGAAAACTCCCTCTACAAAAGCCTAATATGTTAAGTGAACCTTGAATCACACTTTAGAATATAACTACAAGTAGGTTTCAACAATTGTTACAAGAAATTCTAAAGTTTTGCTAGGATATCTACATCTAGCCCTTTACTTTGTAGAACCTTATTCAGGCTGCACAATTTCATAATAAGACAACAAAAGAATTTAATGAAATTAATGTCCAAATGACCACTGCCATAATCAGATTTCTACTTCGTTAGAGAGAGAGAGAGAGAGAGAGAGAGAGAGAGAGTTGAATTTAGTTCATATGGATGAAATTGGAAAAAATAAAAGATCCATCACTCTAACTACAGAAGAGAAAAGTTCCAGAGTCAGGATTATGTAGTTAATGACTGATTGAATATATCCAGGAGCCGTGAGTTTTATAGTACTTTAAATACATCTAATATCTTCAACTGAGTATTCCACAAAGAAATGTCAAGCCTTAACCCAATTAAGTGCATAAGTAGACAGTAAATAGGAAAAAAAGTGCAGGTTTAATAAGAATTAAGTTACCTCGAGGCGCTCAAAAAGGGGTGCTTTTTGAGCAGCAGTCACGTGCTTCCAATAGAACACATGAAGTGGGGCAAGTAAGCGAGTGAGGATGCCTATCTCCATTTTGAATATTTTTTCTGCAGGTCCCACAGGTAACCATTTATCTTCATCGAAAATAACTCCTTTTATCTTTCCTTCGGTCTTCAACCGCCTCTGAACCTCAAAACCTCGTGCAACACCACGACCTCTCTTAACAACGGGGGCTGCCTCAATCTGCAGCTCAGCATCGAGAGTTGGTGGGGGTTGGGTAACCACATCTGGATTTGGTGTCGATCGGGTCACCTTATCAGCGATGGTGTTTGCCTCACGTTGGTATCTGGAAGGGGCTTGCTGGAGATCTGATCTTCTAGGTTGCTTCTCAGGTATCTCTATAGCCTAAAATAGCAATAGACAATGCAAAAGCATGCATGAAGAATGACTAAAAGAAGAAACTTTGACAAAAAAAAATTAAGTAGAAAATGATGAAGTGTAACACCCCATCTACCCAAATTAAGCTCTAATGATACCCAACTCAATAAAAACTAGAGAACTATTAGTGCTTGAACAGATTCCCCCGCGGATCAAAAAAAAAAGCAAATTCCCCCACCCCTCTTCCAGCAACACTATATGAATTTTTTGTCCTCACCTCATCCTTGAAACCTATACCACCACAATTTTCCATATTAACCTAAATAATCTCTTAGTTATAATTTTCCAAAGTGTATTACAATAAGCCATTTGGTCATGACACTTGATATAGTAATCTGTAGAGATAAAACTTTACCACTTCATTAATCTCTCATATCTTTTGAGTGGAATATTACATTACAAATGATAAAAACAATGATAACATAATAAATCAGCCACATAGTACCTCTTCCTCAAAAGAACCAACAGAGTCATCATCACTGTCATCCTCACCATCAGATGGGCTAAAGTCACCATCACCCACATCAGCCCTGATTCGTTTTCCATTCCCATTAGAATGAACCGAAACGCGAAATGAAGTTGTATTATGCTTGAACCCCATAACTTTCAGCCTCCTATCATTCGCCTTGTCTTTCTTGTTTCTTTTCCTCGCATAATCAGTTTGCTTCTGATATGCTAGGAAGCCTGGTTTCAAGAACTGTTTTCCACTTTTGGACAAGTTGTGCAACTATAAACAATAAATTGACATAGATTATAATGTAGAGAAAGACAATAATCCCGGCAATATGCAAATTAATATCTTTTTCACATTACCAAAAAGTACATAATATTAAGACTTGCATCAGTAGCTTCATGAGTTCAAAATGATTATTAATCACCAACAAGAACATTCATCCACACATAAAGCTAGCATAAAAGAGAAGCTACATATCAAAATCCATAGCTAGATCCATAACATCCTGACATTTATAGCAGCCGATGCACAAGATTTCTTGTGATGACCAAGTCCCATAATCATAATACCTACAACATGAAAAAGTAGTTGAATCGGTGTGACACCAAAACTAAATAGCACTCACTGGCTAAAATCTCACCATTTATTGAACATAAATTTCATTGCTTACCTATGTTCTTCGGGCTGATAATTTCATGTAATAAAACCATTGAATAATTGCTAAGCAAATAGGTTTCTAAAATAAACAATCAACTCCAAATATCAGAAAACTAAATGCCAAGAAAATTAGCAAAACTAAGTCATATCATGCTATCTTCTATTAACAAGTCTCATCATCGCTATCGTACTCACTATCATTATCACTATCCTCAACATCTTCCTTGTCGCTCCAGTCGTCAATGTTGTAATCAATATGGTATCATCTTCCTCGTCTATCACATCATTGATAAAATCATCATCCAGCAAATATGAGTTTTCCCTTGAAAGTACGACATTGGCATCAACATGGTCTGAGCATACGTCTGTTCAATTCAACGGGATTCAACGGGCTCACGTTTTTGTCATCAACTTGTTCAACTTCATTAGGATCATTAAGCACAAATTGTTGATAACGCATATCATTCAAAATCGACACTTCAACATTGTCATCACCTTCTTCTTTCTCTGGAACATCAAACAAGTTTCTACAGCATGTCTTTTGCACTACTTGCCATGTACCACCATTCTTTATGTCATTGATGTAGAAGACTTGTTCTGCTTGAGTCACTAGCACAAAAGAGTAATCTTTATACCATTTGCAGGACATATTGACACTTTCTAAGTGACCATCTTTCTTTATTCCAGTCTTTTTGTTGCTAGTGTCCACCAATCACACTTGAATAGAAAAACTCGATTCCCATGGCAATATTGTAGCTCAATAATATCAACTAAAACACCATAAAAGTCAGTTTCGTCTCCTTTAACGACAATACCACTATTTTGCGTACGTCGGTATTTGAAACCTAACCCCATTAACAACTATAACCGTATATCTTGATCAGGACCTAACCCTAGTACATAGAGTTTATCTGTTGATCCAAGAGAGCCAATTTCACGCATGCGGGCAACCTAGTATGTCAACAGAAGGGGGGGGAAAAAAAAAAGGAATATATAATTGTCCTTACATAAGCGGTTGAATCATCAAACATAAACAATTGTAATGCCGTACACGTTTTCCAAACCAAGAAACAAAATTCTCTTTGTGCTTCTATTGTACATTAATATGGCTCTCTTTCAAGCTCCTCCCTGTGTGCACCACATACAGGTTCGAAGATCACATTATGTAATAAATAATTGTATTTATAAAATTACCCCAAAAAAATGTATTTATACTATTTCTCTCTTCTAACCCATTAGTTGAAGATAGTTAACTTACGTTAAAGGAGCATCTATTGCCCGAAAATTATGCTGCACACACCATTGAACCTTTTTGAAAGACGTTGACAATATATCGTAGGTTGAAGCTCCTATAGGTCTTGCCTTTTGTGAAAATCACCACCTAACTCTGCTTGACATCCATCTTAATTTCTTTTCTTGTTGGTTGAATCTTGTCTCAATACCACGCAAGTGCATAGAATAAAACGTCAAGCATTCTTTATTTGTGTATGCTTCAACAATTGAACCTTCTGGGGGCCTTATTACATGCAAATTTCTTAAGGGTGCATAAGAACCTATTGCATATAGTGTACAAATGTGAGTAAACTATTTTTGTAAAGGTCTTTCAGGAAGAGAATTATGTTGAAAAAACTTTAAAAAAAAAAAAAACTAAATACCTTTCAAGGGGTACATCCACCGATACTGATACTGAACTGGAACTCCTAATTCCACCTCAGGAGGCAAATCAATTGCCTAGTGGACCATAACAACAAAAAAGGATTGCGGATATATCATCTCAAGCTTGCATAATATTAAGGCAATGTCCTTTTTTAATTGCTTCAAGCCTTCAAGACTACTTTATCCACTGTTTTTTAACATAACTGATTAAAAAAAATAGCTCAACTCAGAGAAAACAGTGTGCACATCATTTCATAAAAACCCATGTGCTGCAATTGGAAGTAACCTTTGTAGGAATACATGGTAATCATGGTATCATCCTGATATCTTGCCGTCTATAGCATTTACACAACGAGACAACTTTGATGCATACCCATGCGAAAGCTTAACAGAGCTCAACCATTCCCAAAATTTCCTTCTTTTTGGCCAAGCTAAAGTGTAACATGTAGGTGGGATAAAAAAACCTATCACCAACTCGTTTATAGATGTAAGTCCTTTCTTATACCCATTAACTATAAATCCAAGTGAGCCTTCACTAAATCTTTAGTCTTGCCCTCTATATTCAACAATGTCCCTAGCAATATCTGCACTATGTTCTTCTCAATGTTCATGACATCTAGAATGTGCCTCAACATCATAGTCCTCCACTATGGCAATTCAATAAATATACTTTTCTTTGTCCAATTCAACTCTTGTTATGTACGCTTTCGCTTCTTCTTATTAGGTGGCTTCCCAAATATTATATTTGAAACATGGGTCAGTTGCCTAAGGACATCCTCCCCTGACAATATTTTGGGTTTCACTTCAACCTATGCTCTTGCTTACCATCAAACTTTTTACTTCTCCGCCAAACATGGTTGTGATCCAAGTATTGACGATGGCCCATGTAACATTGCTTGTTTGGCGACTTGTCTTAATATTTGGGTGAAAATAGGAAGGCATCATATTTGAGTGATACACAACATTCGCACTCAACGTCTTCTCTCTTCCACCCATTCCACATACCACAAATTGCAAACTGGCTATGAATAAACGCGCTTAGTTTCAAGAATCATGTACTTACTAGATTGTAGCCAACCTTCTCGCGAATGAATTCAACAATGTCCTCAATCAACTTGGACTCATACCTAAAATTAAGTTCAATTCAAAATGAAAAACAAAGCATGGAACAAGATTAGAAAGGAGAAATCAAATTTCCATCCAAATATCCAAACATGTGACTACTTAGCACATTTTACGCTAATTCTTCTTTTCTTTTCCTTTTATGGCATTTTTATTTTAAGCTTTAGTGCTTTCCTGTGAATTTGGTCTAATTTTTCATTTTTTTGACCCTCTCATTTAGACAAATCAAAATAAAACAAGTCTCTAATTATTAAAAAAACAAGAGAATTATGTTTTGTGTCTGTAATGTAACTCTTCATGTAACTTTTTCCCTTTTTCGGTTGCTCTAGGTGAACCAAGTTAAAGTAGGAATAAATATTCAACGCGAGTTCTAAAACTTCTCTAAAATGACCAAACGATTTGTGAAGTGTATTTTTTAAAAACTTTGGTTCAGATTTTGTCACTTTTTTAACTAACTAAAAAGGATATGACTTAGACCGAAAGTTTACATTTCTAGATAAAGGATTCAAATCGTATGTGTTTTTTTGTTTTTTGAACTAGGTCCAAATTTTTATTTTGTACAATTCCTCTAGAAATTTTGTTTTGTTTTCTTGCTCTTCTATTTCTATCATTAATGTTTTCCCCACCTCAAATTTGATCCCTTCTTTTAAACTTTTACACTTCTTATAATTTGAAAGAAATGGAATTGCAATAAATTTTAAACATGGAACATTAAATTTTTAGAACAAGAACATATATTTGATTTGAAGGTGGTTGTCTAAACCTCAATCCTTAACCACATCAAATTTTCATTAATGGCAACTTTTTCTATATTGGCATTCCAGATAAAAAAAACAATAAAGCAAATAAAAACAATTTCATTTTCTAATTAAGAAAGAAGGAAGAGTAAAACTAGTCTTCAAGTTTCATACTCATATTTGAGCAAAGATATGAAGGGTGATTTCAGTGGCATGGTCTTATGAAGGATTTGGGGTAATCTCAGTATTTAACAACTAAGAGTAAGTGACGTCATTAAAGTGACGTCATTAAATTCTATGAAGCAACGTAATGGAGTTAAAGAGAAGGGGAATTAAACAGAAGGGGGAAAATCTGGAAAATAATTGCAAAGTAAGAGAGATAAGAGCATCTTCAGTTTTCCTAACCAAAATCCCTACTCAAAATGTCAAATTCTATTTTGTCTACACACAAAATACATCAACACTTCGACAGCCTAATTAGAATCATTATTTAAATCACAACTTTTTCTCAGGCACCGCCGCATCCTTCAACCTCATGATCACAGCCACCACCATCGATCCCACCTTCCGGAATACAACTCATGTCCCTCCTCCATAGCACCCACCACCATCCGCCATACCCACCCAACCACACAAACAAACAATCGCGCACACACACATGCACCCCTATTGGCTACGCCATTTTCGCCACTCCACTTCTCTGATGAACTAATTGCTACCCAAATCGGCTCATACACCCCAATTTCGCCATCACCAATCCACCCACATCCTAAACTCCATCTCCAAGTTCACCCACCAAACATACTATTCTCTTAAATTGAAACATAATCACAACACTCCATTGCAAACCCACAAACCTCCACAATCATAATAAAATCAAATTGAAGATAACTAATAAATCAATTTCACAAACCAGTGGTTTGACAACACCGCGCAAATCGGATCTGGAGGCCATGAAGGCAGAGAGAGAGAGCGCGCGCTACAGTGACTAGTGTGGCAACTCACTCTAGCGGAGACCACACACTCTTTCTTTCCTTTCTCTCTCTTTCTCTCGCCTCTCATCACTATCAATGGACCCACTTACGAAAATAAGTGTTTTATTATGCACCATTGTGAGACTTCATATTAACAACCCCTTAAATGGATACCCAAAAGATGAGGTGGCAAGTTTTGATTATCCAATTTTGGTTATGCCATTGGAGATACCCTATGAACATTTTCGCAATTCACAAGGGAGGTTGGCGTATTTACCCTTCAATATATTTTGCACAAATTCTATACAAACGATACTCTACCCTACAAAATGAATTCCATCAATCCATGAGTAACGTACTAATAAATTTGTCCTGAACTCAGCGATGCTGTTGAGGATTTTTTTTGGGCCTATTTTTGAATCTACTTTGATGATCGGATTGTTCCTTCTTTAGAACTCATTGATAATATCAATTATATCAAAAATTAGGTCAATCAGATGTATTAACATTTTCGAAACACGTCTATGTCAGGTAAAATAAGTTATTCAAATTTGCAATATTTAATTTCTTTGTAGGATAAATGTATTTTGAAATTCTATCAACCAATATTGGATTGACCAAATATTTTACGTGACCATGCTCTCAAATTGTTTAAAAATAACGGTTTCGATCAACAAAATGAAATCGAGAAGAGCACAAAAAGGCCAAACCTGGACCTTCCAGGGATTGTAGAGAATCTTTGTCTATGGTAAAAGTAGGACTGTATATGGTCCAAATCAGATTAGATTCCTATGAATCCAATCATATTCTGCAAGCAAGTTACGGTTTTTAGAGAATACAATCCATCTCCAGACCAAAAGTCCCATGGTCCGGTTGCAATCCCATCTGTGAGTCACAAATTGGTGCCAGTCTTATCCACGGGTTAAATCAACCAAACTCTGCATACTTATTCCAAATTTCAAAAACTAATTCTTCACACATTATATTAAGCAACTAAAAAACCAAAGAAAAAAAAACATCAAAGTATTATCCAGGTTCCAGTTCCAGTACGCATCAAAATACTATCCATCAACCTAATATATTTACTATATTGTACACACACATGCATTTTTCTATTTTCTTATTATTATAAATATCTCACGGTCTCATTCGGTAAATTCACGGTTTCAAAATAAAAATCAGTGGACTGATCCCTATCTCACAATTTTCTAATTTTAATGTGTCCGGACCATTAATCCACGAATAAAATCTTGACGAACGGACCAGTTGGGTTCATACATACCAGTTTCTCGGATATTTTGTACAGTCTTATTAAAAAGGATTAAATAAATAAATTCAAATTACCCGTTAGATTGGTTTTGGGAAACCATCCCAGCCGTATTCGCAACCTCCTTAAGCGCCGCACTCCATCCCTTCACTTCCTCAACCGTCACTTTCTTTTTCCCGAAATCGAGTTTCTCCGCTTGCTCCCTAATCTCCGACGGATCCACATCGTAGAACACAGGCAAAATGATATGATCTGATGTCTTCCGGTGTTCGAGAATTGTCTGGAGTTCAAACAGGCACGCTGCCGAATCGGCATAATTTTTCGATAATACGACCACCGAGATCCTCGAGTTCCTAATCGCTTTCCGCAACTCGGATTTGATATTCTCACCCCGCTCAATCTCGTTGTCGTCTCTGAATGTTCGATACCCCTCTATCTTCAAAGCCTTGTAAAGGTGATCTGTGAATTTCTTGCGGGTGTCTAACCCCCTAAAGCACAAGAAAATGTCGTATCCACCTTCGAATTCAGAATTCGAAGAGGAAAACATCGACGATAATTTTCGAGTTATAAGTAACTTCCTCCACGGATTTCTTGAACTAGGGCATCCGACATGTTCTTCTTAACCGATGCTGCAAACTGAACGGTTTTGGTTCATTCAGAAATCATCATACAAATTAAGCTCTCCAAATTCTCACAAAAAACTTCAATAACAATGACAAAGGAAAAGGTGAAAAAATTGCTGAACCCAAAGAAAAAAAAAAGAGTAGAAAGAGGGTCTTACCTCGTGGCGTAATAGCAAGAGTCGTCTTACTCTGGTTGGCGTTGAGCAATTGATAAAAAAGAGGACGAGAGAGAGAGAGAGAGAGAGAGAGAGAGAGAGAGAGAAATTAATTGGAAATGAGAAGAAGGATGGAGGGATGAATCCTCGGGTCAATGAAGTAGAACCCTGCTACCCCTAGCTAGAACCCCTCAGCTCTTATCAGAGGCCACTCCGGCGACTCCGGGAATTTATCTAGATGGTGTCATTCAATGACTTTAGGTGTATGGCTTTGTTAGGTTGTGGGTTTGGAAAATTTTTGAGTTTGATTTTTAGGTAATAAGTGAAAAGTGAAAATAGAGTAATAATTGGAAATACAGGTAATGAGTGGAGAGAGATAGAGAGAGAAATAAGATTAATGATTAGATATAGGGATAATGAGTGGAGAGATAAATAAAAATAATAATTAAAATTATAGGTAATTAGTGGATTTGGATTTCGAAAAAATTTTCCAAACCCCAAACCGAACTAAATAAAAATTAGGAAATTAATATTCCCAGTTTGGTTCAGGCGCTCCAGGCTCCAATGTTTTCCCATAATTACCCCTTTTCAAGTTACTTTACTCTTCAGGCACTCTCACAGAATTACTTCAGGCGCTCCAAAATTTACTTTACTCTTCTCCTCTGCCTCCTCGTTAACGGAAGAAAAAAGAGGAAGACGGCAACCACCCACCAAACCCTTGCCGTTTGTTGCTCCCGATCGTCGCCAGTTGCTGCTCCTTCTCATCGCCGTTTTGCTGCTCCTTTCATTCTCTATTTGAGATATTTTGCTTCACTTTATTCTCTATTTTTGCTTGGCTTTCCATATCGACAAAGCTAGTGCCAAGCGGATCTCGAGCACTTTAAACTTCCACAATGACATCTGATGCTTCAATGACTTTGACCAACTTCTTGTAGAACGCCCTCTCTGAATTTTCTGTACAAAATAATTCCAATGAAGGCAGTTAAAGAAAATATAGGGAAAAAGACCGACACAACAATACCGATTCACCACTTTTAGTGAATCTATGGGAACTCAGTTCACATGTGCTATGGGAGGTGTCACGCCCTCGATTTTTTACATAAATAATAATCATTTTCAATAAATACAATCAATATTGACGTACCGATAATACCCAAATAACTTATTTTTTCAGTTCTCAAAGTTAAAATTACAAGTTACAATCCTGGTTCGAAACCCCAAGTTATGCACATACCAGAATAATATTACAATTTTCAATATTCATTCTTCCGGATACTACTTTTAAATAAAATGCAAATTCAACTCATCCTTTATACCTCCAAGACACACGAACAATAAGCACGAGATGCACACCATGCCAATTTCCTTGTTTTTTACCTAAAAATGATAGGTTGAGCTACACTAGCTCAATAGAGAAATCTATACGCAAGTTATAGGAAAATATGATGAGTGTTATGCATCTAGAGTGAATAACGACAGATAAGCCCAAGTACACAAGATTCAATAGCAACACACTATGATCAGGGATTCTAGACAACCTATGTGAAGAACCTATCTACTCGTACGTCAAACAAGGACCATCAATATTCCTACATCATTCCAAGTAAATCAACAACAGCTTTAGTACCGTTTCATTGCATCTCATACAATTTCACAATCTTTCACATTTCCCATTTCATCAAAAAAAATCTCATTCCTCATTATCATCAGTCATCAGAATCTCTTTTGTCAACTTCATAAACCAATTTCGTGTCATGTGTCTGAGCCTGCCTAAGCTCCTGCCAGGCACTTCCTCAATAACGAGCCCCCAAAGACAAATGATAAGAGCATTTAGCCCCTGCCAGGCATTTACTCATTCAAGAGCCCTGAAATTATACTATTTGAGCATATAGCTCCCAGGCATTTACTCATTCAAGAGCCCTGTAATTAGACGATTTGAGCATATAGCTCTCAGGCATTTACTCATTTAAGAGCCCTGTAATTAGACGATTTGAGCATATAGCTCTCAGGCATTTACTCATTTAAGAGCCCTGTAATTAGACGATTTGAGCATATAGCTCTCAAGCATTTACTCATTTAAGAGCCCTGTAATTAGACGATTTAAGCATATAGCTCCCAAGCATTTACTCATTTGAGAGCCCTGAATATTCTCGTTGTGTCTGATTGTTATTCACATTTCAATTCATGTTTCCAATTTACTAGCACCAAACCATCCAGTCATTTCTCAATTTAATCAAAGAAGTACTTCTCTACCAATTACGCACGTCACAATATTTCTTATAGTCTACGATGTTCGCAGACTCCTTTACGCTACTATAGCCTTTACAATAATACTCCAACTATGCTAATGAAAAACCAATGGAACAGATACGTTCAACGAGTAGTACGATACGATCTTTCAACCTTAGGAATGATTGTCAGCTATTATAATTTTCAGCAGAGCAGTCCGTGTTCAAAAATTTATTAAAAATAGCATACTCAATATTTTTCAATGATTCTAACACCAAAACATCACCAACTTACCCCTCCTTAAAACCTACAAGGACCCATAACCAATAGGGTCGTTTAACCATAGCTAAACAATGAAAAATGCTGCTCAATGAGCTGCTCAGATTTTCAGATTTACAGGGCAATCTTCTAAAAATCATTATAAATCGAGTGCTTAATATTTTTGAGCGATTCCGTCCCAAAAGTTGCGCGATTGAACGAAACTTAAAGTCACGACGGAACTCTTGTCAAATCTGCACTCCAAGGGTGGTTAAACAAGGGTTTACCGAGGCTACACGAATCTGTCACGCAACATGACAGATTAATACACCTCCACTCAAACGATCATAACTTTCCGTGTACTAAGAGTTTTAAGACGATTCCAGTGGCAAATGAAAGCTAACTTCAAGACCTTCGAACCGATATAAAGTTTGCATAAAACGGACATCGGACGAGAAAGTTATGGCCATTCGAAGTGGGCTGAAACCCAGAAAACGAGACAGATTGCAGATCAGATTTCTAAAATCCACCATTAATTCAATTCTCAACGGTTTCCGGTGATTCAAGCTGCATTAGAACAGGCTCTAAGTCTACTCTATTTCATATGAAGGAACCAAAATTCAATCATGAATTTAAGAAGGCATAAAACCCCAAAAACAGAGACCCTGTTCTGCAGATTTTCGGAAATGGAACAAACAACCTCAAACAACGAAACAAAGCACGATCTAGGTACATAAACACCGTATAAACGCATAACAAGCGTAAGAAATCACTACCTCAAAGGTTTTGAGCAAAACCCGATCCTTTGACCAAGTCAACCGAGCTCCCACGTGGTCCGATCATAATTTTTCTTGGATATCCGGAAAGCCCATGCGCCGTATAACAATTTTAATTCTTGAATTTTGTTCGGACTTACGCTCTAAATAGATGAAATCGAGGAGAGAAGAGAGGAGAGAATTTTCGGAGGAGAAGAGGAGAGAGAGACTGCCGAGAGAGTGAGAAAGGAAGGAAATGGAAGAAATGATTCTCCTGGGCAAATAATAGAAGTAGGGAGCAATCCCCCGCTTCTCGCACCACACTCACACGCGCACCCCTCACACAATTACCCTTATATCCTCCAACGAAGGCGTCACACCGAATATCCGTACCGTCTATCTCGATGTGCCGTACATTAACAAAAGAGAAAAAAAAAATTATAACCTAAAAAAAATACGGGTCTCTACAGGAGGAGATAATTTTGTTTAGGCCCTCATATGTGATTTGTTCTATAGTGCGATTCACCACTTTGAGTGGGCTCTTTCCCAATTCGAGAACCAACTAACATATGTGAAGATAACAAAATCAGACTTGCTACGTGTGCCAGTTAGTGGATTTTGTCAATCACCACAATAAAATACTAATGAATTTGGATTAAACAACTATAACCTATAATCTCTTTCATGGATTAAATAAATGGAACTTACTTTGAAATTGGGGTTAGCTGCCATTAAACAAATAGCTCCATTTTGACAGGCTTTGATGGAGGGTGAGACTCAAGACAATGGATTAAACAACTATAATCTATAATCTCTTTCATAGATTAAACAAATGGAACTTACTTTGAAATTGGGGTTAGCTGCCATTAAACAAATAGCTCCATTTTGGCAGGCTCTAATGGAGGGTGAGACTCAAGATGTTGATGGCTTCAAACCGGACTTTACAAATGAAGATTTTGTAGAGATAAATGCCATGATAAATCTTGTAGCCACAAGTAACTTTGAAGAAATTAGAGTTCTGCGAATCAAGTGAGGGCGTGAATTATGCTAACAATGCTAGAGATTCTGGTAAGTTTCCTTCCTCACATGCTTGGGATTGTAAATTTAGGTTCTTTTTTATTGTTTATTATTATTGATAAAGTAAAACAATTAATATGCAGTAATCATTTTGTGGGTTGATACATTAATAGGTAGTGTAGAGAAAAAAATGCTTAATGATGCTGAATTTGAATCATCGTTAAAGAAAAAAATTTCAACTTGAGATGAATTCCTCGATAGGATTCGTAACATGGCATTGAAAGAAGGTTATGTCACCACAATTAAAAAATCAAAACCGGGCTGTTATGTGATTATTGGTTGCGATAGAGGTGGGAAATATCGAGGCACCAGTGTTCCATCGAGTGAAGGGAAAAGGATGTTGGGATCTCGCCTTGTAAATTGTCCTTTTCAGATGTTGGGGAAAAAGAAAGTTGGTAAGCCTTGGAAAGTGGAAACAAAAGATGTCTCTCATAATCATGAACCGTCAAGTGATATATCTGGACATCCTTTTTGCCATTGTTTTTCAAAAGAAGAGGTACTAAGTATTAAGCGAATGACCATGGCCGGTATACCACCTTGACAGATTCTTACTTCATTACGGCAAAGTAATTCTAATTGCAAAGCAATAGCAAGGACAGTTTATCATGCAAGGCTGCCACTAAAAAATACTCCCTCCGTCCCAATTTGTTTGTCCCCTTTTTGACTTTTTGAGAGCGTTTGACCTCTCAAAGAATTGGCTATAATTTTCAATTCGTAATGTTTTTAATATGCAATATGGATCTTGTTTGATAGATCTCAATTAGTTTTATTATACAAAATCTTCAAAATAAAAAAAAATATTATAAAATGTAAGATATAAGTATATTTTTGAAAGACACGGTTTTCGACAATAAGACAAACAAACCGGGACGGAGGGAGTAAGTGTTAGCGGGTCGTACAATGATTCAAGCATTATTTGATGAATTAGGTCGAGGGGACTTCACTTTTGATATAAAACGGGGATGAAAATGGCCATTTGACTCATTTATTCTTTGCATATCCTTCCTCTATTGCGTTAACCAAAAGTTATCCATATTTCTTTGTGATGGATTGTACTTGTAAGACGAACAAATATAAGATGTCATTGCTTGATCTAGTGGGAGTTTCAATGGATCATTTTATTCTTATTTTGCTTTCATGCAAAAAGAGGAAGAAGGAGACTATGTGTGGGCATTGGAAAGATTCAAAACAATTTTAGGCCCTAACCAACAACCTTTCATGATTTTTATCAGATAGGAAATTAGCATTGATGAATGCCATTGAAGTTGTTTTTCTATGAACAGCAAACATCTTATGTGTGTGGCACATTAAGAAAAATGTTCTCTCAAAATGGAAGCCTAAATTTGAAAGAGAACAAGATTGGGAGACTTTTTTTATCGAATTGGACTAATTTGGTTGAATCTCCGGATGAGAGTTGCTTTAATGAAGCTTGGCAGCTTCTTCAAGTTGATTACAAGGAAAAAGAATATGTTCATAATTACATTAAGAATACTTGGCTCCTTTTCAAAGAGAAATTGGTGAAGGCATGGACTGGAAATCATTTACACTTTGGGAATTGTGTCACTTCTAGGGCTGAAGGTGCACATGCAATGCTCAAGAGATACCTTACCATTTCCACGGGAAATTTCCATGAGGTGAGAGAAAAGATTTGTCTTGCAATTGAGAATCAACACAATGAGATTAAGATGAAGATTGCTTCTGAAAAGTTTCGAGTTATTCATAAATTTCAAATTTCCATGTTCAAGGAACATGTTACTCACGTTTCTATCTTTGCACTTATTGAGCTTTTGAAACAATATGAGTTGTTGACATCTTCTTTATTGGGTCCTTGTAGAAGTCAATTTTCAAATACAATGGGTATGCAAAACATGAGAGGTTGCTACTTAGTGATATTCATCCACAATGGAGAATTGATATAAGGTCATTCAATATGGACGGTCGAGTGAATACAAATGGAAGTGACATTGAAAGGCTTCTCAAAAAATTTCATGATAAATACAAGTGTATACCTCTTGGTTAAGAGAAGATAGCCACAAGCAAATCGCTCAACTTATCGATCCATTGACTCTTGAACCAACCATTCAACCCCACAAAGGCCAACCATCGGGTTCCAAAAAAAAAAAAGGAGATAGCTCTACCACCCGCAATTCTTCAGCTTTTGAGATTGCGGAAAAGACACGAAAATGTAGTGTTTGCCATCATGTTGGACATAATAGAAGCACTTGCCAACGATGTAAGATATTTTTGTAGTAACAACTTTTTCTCATTGTACATTTATGGTTCCAACTATTATTTTTTATTGATTTTTGCTCCCAAATATTTTTTGCAGTGAAAAGTTTGGTTGATCGAGGTGTTCTTACTTGATGTACGTAGTTATTGGAAAGAGGTATGTTGTATGTTTTGGTTCAACTATTTTGCTCTTACTTGATGTAGTTAGTGCTGCTATAAATTTTAGTTGAAAACCCCTCGTTTAATGTAAATGTACATTTTGATGGAGTCATTGTGTGAAAACTCATGAATTTGAAGTAGATTTGGTTGTTTATACACTGTAGATTTGCAACCGCTATGAAGATTTTGAGGAAAAAATGTTATGAAGATTTGGCTGTTTATACGCCAAGCGTGTGACCTTCATGCCTAAGGACATCCAGTTGGCCAGGAGGATTAGGGGCGAGCATGCTTAAGAAGGGAGGGCACAAAGGTGGTACTGGTGGTTGATGATGGTGTATCACTGTTTTGGGGTTTCCTAATGCTTAGTGTCATATATAGCTGTTATTAGTTTTGGTGGATGGGTAGTTGTTGCTGTCATATATAGCTGTCATTTGAGATTGTGGTGTTTTTTTTTTAGGGGGATGGAATGCTTGCACCTTCAAAATTTCGTTTTGTTCAAACTGTTTTTTGTTGACACCAATTGGTGTTGAACTATCTTATCTAATAGTATTTCTATCTTAATGGCGTTTGTTTGGTTGAAGATCTTGTTTTGTGGAACTCCACAAAACCAAACAGAAATAGGCATGGCCAATGCAAAAATGTTCTACATACTATATTTATTTTCACAGGAGAGCAAGAACAGGGGAGAATTCTAGCTATTTTATTTTCTGTTTGGTTTTGTGTCTAGATTTTTGTTTGGAGTGCATCAGTAAATGAGGAGATAATCTGGGGGTGGAGTGTCTGCAGTAATTTTGTATTTTTAAAAAGGTAGTGTTGTAACTTCATTAAATTTTGGAGTGCCTGCATCAGAAAAGGGAGCCCCAAAATCAGCTCCCATAAATTAAAAGGGACAAGACACATGAATTTTAGGCTCATTTGGTCATTCAATAAATAAATATATGCGATTCCCAGATATCTCTATATGTTGTGCGCATTCTTAAACACTCACATAAACCATAAATGTGTGGAGCTCACATACTATATATGATTAGTGTGTGTCATCTCACACATTTATCCGAGTGTTTGTGTGTTGTTAGCGTACATAAACACTCATAAATGTGGTGGGTTCACACACTATATCACTAGTTTGTGTGGTCTCACATATTTATATGAGCATTTGTGCATTTTGGGTGTGGTTATAAACTTATTATATCAAAGTTTTCAAACTCTAAAACATAGTACCTAATTTAATTTGTGCAAATTAACCCCTTAAAACATTCAAAACAAATAGATATTGAAAGGAAAATTCTAAAATCAGTCAAATGAGCTGACAATAATAAATGTGTGAATGTGTATTAAATGGTGTAAAAAGTACATAGAAATACGTATTTTTTTGTCTTCTAATATGTTTATCGTCAGCCCAGTGGACTGACAATAGCAAGACCGATATTGAAAATCCCAAATACCCGATCCATAATTGAAGGAAATATTGGAGATAATCTAGTGTGGCAGTTACCAAGTGGATATTTTTTTTTTGAAGATGTCAATATACCAAGTGGGTTCAAAACTAAATTCTACTGCGTTCATTTGTTAGTGTAACTACAGGATAATTTTTCTTTCCCTGGGTCAGGCAACCCCACAGTATTGCACAGAGCTCAAGGTTATGAATACCGTACCGGATAAGGTATCGGTTTTGTTACTTATCAGTATAATACTGGGTACTGTTTCAGATTGCTCGCTCTAATTTTTTCTAAAAAATAAATTATATATATGTATGTAAAAATAAAAGAGAAAAATAGGTATGCTGTGTTGGACCCTGTCAAATCTCTAAAAAATTAGAGTCCCAGTACAAATTTTCTTCTTTCAAAGTCCTACTTCCACTCTCCCTTTCCTCCTTCCCCATAAACCTTTTCTCTTTTCGGTGCTTTTTTTTAGCTGATTTTCGCGCTCCAAATATGACCACAGGGGCTCCAACTTTCGTTCCCTTTGGCTGGAAACTCTTAATTTACCCTCAGGGCCGCAGGAACCATTAAACCCCCAAAACATTCTCTCTCTCTCTCTCTCTCTTCTCTCCTCTCTCCAACTTTACTCTCTCCACCTCTGGAGAAATCTCAACCCCAAAACCTGTGATCTCCCTATCCACCCTGTCCACCACCGTCGCCGCCGACATCTCCATCTGACAAACCCTAATCGCCCCGAACAACCTCTCCGGCAACTCCTCCACCTGTGCCTCCACCAAGAACCCCATGTCCACCGTCATCGTCGTCTCGTACCCCAGCGCCATCTTCAACACGGCGACACAAGCGCGAAGCTTCCAATATCCATGTCGATCTAATTTCTGTTGTGGGTATTAATTTACCTAGTTAGCAGGGGCTTTCTATTTTCTCGAGAAAAAATGAGGACTGGAATTAAAATAAAGAAACATGGCACTCTTGCTCTGGGGTTTGCAGGCTTAAATTTCAAGTTTCCTCTCCCTCTCTCTCTCTCTGAGCGTGATTGTCTGTGCTCAATTTTGGGGATTTTTGGGTATCTAATTTTGGGGAGTTTTTTATTTGGTCCGGATCATAATTTCGTTGCATTTTCCTGCTCCATTTTTGTGTTTTGCTTTAATTTCCGTGGGTTTGGCCCTTGTGGAAACCAAGGTGTTTCTTGAAAACTATATTTTACTTAGCTAAAAAGCGGCTTTCTATTTTCTTGAGAAAAAATTAGGACTGAAATTAAAATAGAGAAACATGGCACTCTTGCTTTGGGTTTTGCAGGCTTAAATTTCAAGGGGATGATTTTGCCGGTGCGGGAGAGGGAGAGGGTGAGATTGGCCTTTGTTCACTGGTTTTGGGTTGCATCGTTCACAGGTTTTGGGTTGAGATGCAGAGGAGGAGAGGGTAAGGTTAGAGAGAGAGATTGTTTTGGGGGTTTATGGAACCTGCGGCCCTGAGGGTAAATTAGGAATTTCCAGAAAGAGGACAAAAATTGGAGCGCCTGTGGTCATATTTGGAGCGCGGAATTCAGCTCCTTTATTTTTTTGAATTATTTAAAAAACACTGCAAAAAGTCCTTGGCACAATGTCCCAAAACACGTGGCAAATACTAATTGGACCACCAGAACTAAACCACTCGTTTCATCCAAATACTACTAAGAGCAAGTTTATCAATGTATAGCCAAAAATGCTGATAAACAGTACACATTCTTTATTTTACCTACTCTCATCTCTTTCAACACTACACCAATACTATTTATTTACCAATCCTCTATTAACATATTATTATTCTATTCCCTTTTCCTTCAAATATTACAAAACCTATTCGTCAGAAACGGAAATATATACATACAGATATATATATACACATATATACACACATGTGTATATATACAGGAGCAAATGTATACATCTTTCACAAATAAATCACCGTACGTGTCGTTCGGAAATCGCCATCAACGTTGATCGGAGTCGCAGATCGCCATCGGAACTCACCGACGATCGGAATCGCAAATCATCGTCATTTTGCAACTGGTGAAGTCGATCGAAATCACAAATCAACCTCGGAGGAGGCGTTGAACTGGTGAAGGAAGTCGTGAAAGAAGGAGAGAGAGAGGGGGGAAACAATAAAATAATGGGTTCCGCGTGAACAGTGCTTCGGCAGAAGAAGCGAAGCACTGTAGTGGGAGGTAGTTTGCCGTGGTGTTTACAGAAGCTGCTGCGTGTGAAATTTCCTCAATTTCAGTAGGTAAAATAGGTGAAGAGCTTCTTTAAAGCATCTGATAAACTTGCTCTAACAAAAGGTAAAAGCAGAGAGAAACTTCAGATGCAATGAGAGAGAGAGGCCTGAGTACTTGGAAGGTAGCCGGAGTCGAGAGTATTTGGAAGGTCGTCGGAGGTGTGAGAACGTGGACGGTCGCCGGAGATGGGAGAACGTGGACGGTCGCCGGAGACGAAGAAGGAGAGACGACAGGTAAGGACGACAGGTACGTGTGAGAATCAAGGCTTCGCAAAATTCCGGCCGAAATCGCCAATAACATCAACTTGGCCGGTATTGTCCGGAATTTCCGGTACCAACCTAACCTGTAAGGCCCAATATTGAGGCTGGAACGGTATTATAAGGTTAGAATACCGTTTTCTCACTAAACCGGTACGTACCGGCCGGTACGAAAACAACATTAACAACCTTGACATAGCGTCGCCACTGCCTCCTACGGTCCTACCACTTTGGGTTCCTTCCTGGAAGAAAATTGATGAGTTTCCTTCTATTGCCAAGCGTTTTTTCACTTTATAGGAATAATAATAATATAATAATAATAATAATAATATATAAAGGAACTACCCCTATCACTTATGTGTATACCTTTAACATAATCATCATGGATTTATATGAGTAACCCAGATTGTGGCATGAGGAACCCAGATTACCCTTCTCCTTTAATGTTAGTAACATTGAATGAATTTACCTTAATGTTTAAAGAAAGGAGGCAGTTAATGCTACAAGGCCCGCAACTGATACTGTACATATTCACATCATTTTACATATTTCGGCCTTGTTCGGCTAAAAAAGCTACTATGAATTATTTGTTGTCCTTATTAAAAAAGTAGTGATAATGTCAAAATCATTTTTATTAGTGACAAAACTCTAAAGTATAAAAGTCTTGTATTTTGCACATGGTACAAATCTTTTTGTTCATTAGAGTTTTGGCACAATAAAAACAGTTTTGGCATTATCATTTCCCTTAAAAAAATTTGCATTTGTTAGTTTTTCATCATTTTTTTAGAATTATTACTTTGTCAGGACGAGAGAAATCTAAAAAATAAAAAAATTATGATTGAAACTCAATTTTTTTTTGAATAAAAACAAAAATAAACTAGTAAACCAATTTTTTCATCTTTATTCAAAAAAATGGATTTTGATCGTAATTTTTTATTTTTTAGATTCCTTTCATGATGACGAAACAATAATTCTCAAAAAATTAACAAAAAACAAATACGATTTTTTTTAAATAAAAATAAAAAATAATTAAAATAAATTATTTAGCCGAATAAGGCCTTACCCTCACAGTCCTTTGTGGTTAGCGGTCTGTTTCCCCTTTTTCTTGCTGACCCATGAGATACCAATCCTCTTTGTTTAGGGGTTGAAATAAGATTGTTAATCCTCTTTGTTTGATTGCACAATAATGGTTGGAATTAGTAATACCATGGGATTACCAATCCTCCCAATTCATGGGATTATCAATACCACCTCCCACTAGGTATTACTAATCATATCCCAAACTTTGTGATACAAAATGACCTCTTTGCACATGTTATTTTCTGTTAATACCAGCAGTACCCTTTTATTTCTTACCCACCTGTATGCAAAAGGACTCGTCGTACTTAAAAACACCCTGTCAAGGTGTTTGTGCTGAATTAGCTCAATCAAATGGCAAATGATTATGTGCGGGCGTGCCAGAAAAGAACTAACTTCAAAAAAGAAATTATTCTTTTCAAATTGATTTGAAACAACTAATTTAAATCAGGCAACTGCGTTATCCGTTCGATTACTTCAACTAAGAGGATTTTTCCTTAAGGTATCAACCAAATAAAAGATTGATGCTCTTCAAATCAAAAAAGATGATTGAACACAAACAAACCTGAATCTAATCAAAAGTAAGTTTGTATGCAAACACTCTTGAGATTTTATCAAGAATAATGCAGAAATATAAGCATACTGAATTCAATCGAAAGTAGACTTACAAACGACTATTCTCTGGTAAGAAAAAGCTTAAAAGAAAATAAGAGAATTTGAATTTAATCAAAAGTGGTCTTACATGTAAATAAGTCTTCAATTTACAAAAAGATCTTATTCTAAACTAATCTAAGCACTAATCTATAATAAATCTCTGAACAATCATTTTGTATGAATTGTCAGATGATATGAATTTTCGTCGGGGGTCTCTCGTTACTTTATTCTTCTATTTATAGACGTTGAGTCTGCCTTTGATCTTTTATCTCCACGACTTCAATTGATACCCACGCTTCTGTTTGAACTGCCTCTGATTTCCACATAAACCAGTTGAGAGGGGCCTTCGAACGGTTACTCTGACATTTCCAGAATTCTTCTCTCTCTTCATGCTTGAAAATGGTGTTTGTGGCTGCTTTCTGGATCGTGGTATCTCTTGTTTTTATGCAACGTGGGTTAGTATCACACGACTGGCTTCCCAAATGATTCCCTGCAATCGCATCTAACTTCCGTTATAAATCAAGGAAGCAACGACACCGTTCGATGATCCTAAGGATTAATCAATGGTTAAACTCAACCACTTTTTAAATCATCCCTACTTGCTATCCAAATGTTGCCAGTTCTAATCAAAACGATACCATTTAGTACTAAAATAACATCATCATTAAACCCCATAATCCTCTGTATTTCAAGTCTAATTGAGACATGTTCTGTTTAGACAATGCGCTATTTGGCGCCACGTGTAATTTTCTCATTGAATGACATATTTTAGGATGTAAACACACCCCCCGCATTAACATCTTATTTAAGATAAATAAATGTTAATGGCACACGTACTCTGCCCATGTCCCTTCAAATACGGATGCATGGGGCATGAGAGAAATTTGTTTTCATGTACGTCTATTGAACTTCCCAAAGATAGCCGCAATTATTTTCCTATAAATGGCAATTAATGATAGGGTTTTTAACGAATCAGATCACTTCTCAAAACCCCTTCGAAATTAAGTTTTCTCTGCTAAGAAACCTTTCGTCTATGGACTCTCTTTCAGAAATCAATCTAGTCCTAGAAAACCTCGATCATTAATCCTACTCATTTCAAACATCTCCTCCAAACTCTCCTCGAATGTTAGCAGGAAAAATCCTTTCCAATCGAACATTCTGTACTTCTGACCCGTCCCCCACGGGTTGGGATTCTTCTCTGACCCGTTCGAATTCGTTCGATGGGTCCAACTGGGGTACATGGGAGGAAAAACCTGCCAACACCAATACTGATACTATCCTGGTTAGGTTTGATAAGTCTGACCCTACTCCCAATAAATTCCACCACTTTCGAACCTTGTTTGTGAGTCAATTCCTGCCCCTGACTGGCAATAAAACCATTCACATGGGAGTGCTGGAGTCAATTTATTCTTCTCTCAAATTTGCTCATTTTCTGAAACAAGAGGAAAACTATCTTGGGCCTACCCCTTATTGTGACTTCAAACGTCTGGCCCAAACCCAGAGATCCATCTGGCTCGCAGAGGTGCAAACCTTGCACTATCCAGTTGACTTCGAAGAGACAAACAAACTAACTCCCCTCCCAGAAGAACCTGACTGGTTTGGTGAGGTAACCAACCTTGCCGTTAACCCTCCTCACTTCCAATGGCACTATGGTTACTCTATCTTCCCTTCTGATAAGAGTAAAACCTTACAACTTTTTGCGGCCTTCTCGTTCCTGGATGTTTATATCCTGGAAGAATAAGTTTCATTAACCAATTTCAAATGGGCTTGTGAGACACTTGTGCTATGCACCATTTCCTCCACGGTCTCTTATCAAATCCATTATTTTTTAGATTTTCTGCCAGTGATCAGGTCATGGCTCGAAGTCAATGTTACAGCATATTGCTTCGACCAAAACCTTCAAGACTATGCTCTTGCTAAGAAAAGGATTGAGAAGCTAAACGATCAAATCCAAAGCTTCAAAGCTGAGTCATTCGAAGTAGTGCCTGGCCATGCTGACAAGAAACTTCGAAGGTGCTTCAAAAGGAAACAGATGAAGCGTCCAACAAAGGAAA
Source organism: Rhododendron kiyosumense (assembly GCA_019656275.1). NCBI lineage: Eukaryota > Viridiplantae > Streptophyta > Magnoliopsida > Ericales > Ericaceae > Rhododendron > Rhododendron kiyosumense. The sequence continues at coordinate 71,608 of BPLS01026577.1, forward strand.
CAAGATGACGTCTCTGTTCTTATTTGCTTAATCAGAAGCTCCCCGAACTTGGAAGAAGTTACTATTCATGTAAGAAGTGACAGAGTTTATTCTTTTCTATATTTATTATTTAAACTATGAATATGTAGGCTAAGACAGTTTGTTATTCTATTTTCCTTATTCCAGGCATTTACCGGTGCGACTTCTGCTAGTCCCACTGTTCTAGATTTTCGGAAGTGCATTGCTATTCAGATGTCTCTGTGAATCAACTTCGTAGAGTGGATATGAAAAATGTCTCTGGCACAAAGCCTGAATTAGAGTTCATTAAGCTTTTGTTAGCCAAGTCACCAATGCTGGACACAATGCTTATCAAGCTGAACTCAGAGAGTGTTGCTGATGAATTGCAGATTGTGAAAGAATTGACAAGACTTCGTCATGCATCACCTCAGGCAGAAATGAACTTCGTACATCAAGATTGAGGTCTAAAAGATGCATTAAGTACTTTCTGACCAGTTATGGTTGCCTAATTCTTCTTGTGATCTATTTTTGCTGTTCTTCATCTGTTTGGTCCAACGACTTGCTTTTAATTAACATCTTCTTTCACGAATTGTAAGGGTACTGAAACAATTCCGGAGTACCTGTTTAATCCGCATCTTCAAAATTAATTCTCTTTTTCTTTTTTGTCATTTTTTATTCCATGTTGAGAAAGAGAGTATAATTAGGGTTCTTGCTCACATAGTGAAAGATAGTTGAGAGGGAGTGAGGGAGCATGCCATAGTTTGTGTACATAGTAGCATGTCATTATCGTTATAAATAAGGTTGGCCCATTAGGTCTAGGCTTCGGATTGGCACAGGATAGTTCTTAGCCAATCTCGGATTGCGTCTCTCGGATTGGCATAGGATTGTTCATAGTTTAGGGATATGATGCCGTAAAATCCTTGTTCCCTTTAGTCTCTATAAAAATTTCAAAGATTAATAAAATTTCCTTTTGTCGTTCAAAAAAGTAAATAATGTTTGCAGATCAAAAAATCTATGGATAATATTCAGGTACGCATTACAAAGACTAAGCAGTTGAGAGGCTGTGAGAGAAAGTAGTGATTGTTGTGGTATACGATTTCCTCTGTTTCGCTGAGACAAATGAATTATTCGTTCTTATGGAATATCTTTAGTCGTATGAAACCATGCACGCATATTACCATGGGGGGAAAAATGAACGACTTCTAGGTCGAAGACTCCAAGCAGACAACGTAGAAGATGGAGCACTGGTACCTCCATGAAATAGAAGATAATCTGCATTTCAGGGACGAGATCTTTTGTGGGGCATTTGTTGTATGAGAAGGTCCAAGTTGTCTAGGAGAGAATTGCGAAGGACAGTTACTGAAAAGAAGTTGGCTTTGTTTTTGTTTCTTAGGCGAGGATCTTTGGTGCTGCCTCATCCCCACGTTCATGAAAAGATCTCGGCGGAGCTCATGCCTTGGTGTTTTTTTGCTGCTGAAGCTTGGGATTCAGACTGTTGATGAAGTTCTTCATCCTCCTTGAGCTCGCTTCCCGGAGTTTTCATTTCATCTCTTTATTCGTTTGGTTTTTATGGATTCTCATATTTAGTGTGTTTGGTTCTCCTTGTTTTTGGAATTCTGGAAATCTCAAGGGTAATGAAATCTGAGAGTGAGTTTGGTTATTTGTGTTGTAACAACCCAAAACCACACATTGGGTTGGACCGGGTAATGACTTTCGCTCTTGTTTTAACAGCAGTCATTGCACTCGATGGTTACTTTGCGTGTAGTTCGACCCAACTTGAGCAAAGGCGGCCACTGCGCGATATTGTCATTAATTGGCTATCGAGCACTCAATAAAGTGGCGTAGATGTTCCTCTTCTCTTCTCTCCCACCTTCACACTTCCTACTTTCCGCTTTCCCGGTGAAACTGGATCTCTTTGCCTATCGATAAGATGTTGGCCACCGCTTGCTTGCTGACAATGCGTTGCGTCTTCAATTTGAAGGTCCTCCCATTGGAACAACGTGCTACATCTTGAACAATACATCTCTTTGCCTATCGATATGATGTCGGCCACCGCTTGCTTGCTGACGATGCGTTGCGTCGTCAATTAAAGGTCCTCGCATTGGAACAACTTCCTACATCTTGAACAATACTTTCGCTCCTTTCCTTCGGAGGTATGGCGGCTTGTGTAGCAGTTGTGCTGTTTCGGCATGCAGCCCTTTCACCCAAACACTGCAATGTTTATTTTGGGACTCTAGACCTAAACTTTTCTGTCTGCGTATGGTCCCAATAATTTTTTTTTCAATTATTACTTTCATTTCTCTATCTATCTCTCTCCGCTCATTATCCAAAAACATTTCCTCAAAGACCAAAACGAACCTTTATACCTCTTAAGGCTCCACTTTGCCATGGATCCAATCTGGTTTCGTCAGGTATTTGTTATGTTCTTTATTTCTTGTCTAGCGTAAACTAATCAAGCTCCGTTTGATCTCCCAGAAACGAAACGAAACGAAAGCCTGGGTAAACATTCAGTTTACCAAACAAAGCCATTTCAATCGAGAGTTTTAGAAGCGAACTAGTTTATCCGCCTAGTGTCCACCTACGTACGCGTGTCTCTCCATTGTCCGCCACTTGATTGTTGCTGACAAGAAGTCAGAATGAACAATTTGCCCTCGACAATGAGGTCGCAAAACGCGAAGGAAAAAACTTCAGCAAGTCTTGTAATCAGATAGATAGATGAGAAACACATTGCTAGTAAGTAGATTAAAGCTTTCAGCAAGTCTTGTAATCAGAAATCGACATTTGTGGGGCATGTATTTAATACGATTGCAAGGAAAAAACTTCAATAGACATGAGTAAAATAAGAAAAAGTTGCACTTTAATCAAGAACAAAATTTAATGGGGAAATTACGGTTCAGAGGAGAGTGGGGCAAATAAGTCCCAATACATGGGACACTTTTTGGGAATTAAAAACCCATGGAAAGAGGAAAAATAATACCCAGCTCATGGAATTTATAATTTACTCAGGCAAAACTGCCCTTAACTTTAAATTTAATAGTAAAAGATGTCCAAAATCAAAACCAATTGCAGACACCAATGCAGCCACAACCACCGCCGGCTCCACCACTCCTGCTACCGTAATCACCGCCACCGCCACCGCCTCCATAATCACCTCAGTTCAACGAGAGATTCACCAAAAGTAAAAATGTGAAAAAGAAGTACTACTTGATACTAAAAGTGGAATATGACCCAAACTATCTAAATTATCCTCACCTTGATCAGGATTAGTTCCTATGAAAATCAGACACCACTGCCGCCATAACCACCGCCGCCTCCACAACTCCTGCTACCATAACCACCGTTGCCTCCACCACGGACGGTGATGGACCGATCTCCGCGATGTCAGATCCAGCGGTAACGGACCTTCAATTTGATGACGTCACTGTAGCCAGCTCGAGGGACCGGTCACTGTTTTGGATTTTTTTTTTTTTAGTGTTGAAACATTTGGTTTTATCCTTCTCTTAGGACTCTTCAACGAAAACCCTGTAGCTAAAAATTAATTATGATCTTTTAGGATAAAATGATCAAAAAAATAAGATTTTTGAACCGGTTCAAACGGATTGAAAATTGGAACACTTAATTTTTTTTCTTTTGGTTTTATGGTTCTCTTAGGACTTTTTAACGAGAGCCTAGAGTTAAAAATTAATTATAATCTTTTAAGGTAAAATGATAAGAAAAATCAGATCTTTGCAACGGCTCAAAATGATTTGGAACACTAGTTTTTTTCATTTGGTTTTATGATTTTCTTTAGGCTCTTCAACCATAGCCCTAGAGTTAAAAATTAATTATGATTCTTCTAGATAAAATGATTAGAAAAATAAAACTAATTTTTTTCTTAAATGATCATAATTAATTTTTAACTCTAGAGCTCTCGTTAAAAAGCCCTAAGAGAACCACAAAATCAAATGAAAAAATTATTATTTCTAATTTTTTATTTGTTTGAACCAGTGCAAAATCTTATTTTTCTGATCATTTTATCAAAAAATGTCATAATTAATTTTTAACTCTATGAGAGCCCTAAGAGAAGAATTAAACTAAATGTTTTAACAAAAATAAAAAATCCAAACCCAGATTCAACTACATATCGACTAATGTTCTCATACAAGGAGCAATTTAGGTTCATAGAAGGAGGAACTTAGGTTTATAGAAGGGGCAACTTAGGTTCATAGAAGGGGCAACTTAGGTCCAAACCCAGATTCAACTTAGGTCCATAGAAGGAGCAACTTAGATTCATAGAAGAGGCAATTTAGGTCCAAATCCAAATTCAACTACATATCGATTCATGATCTCATACAAGAGGCAACTTAGATTCATAGAAGGAGCAACTTAAATTTATAGAAGGGACAACTTAAGTACATAGAAGTAGCAACTTAGGTCCAAACCTAGATTCAACTTAGGTCCATAGAAGGGGCAACTGAGATTCATAGAAAGGACAACTTAGATCTAAACCCAGATTCAACTACATATCAACTCATGATCTCATACAAGGGGTAACTTAGGTTCATAAAAGGGCAACTTAGATTTATAGAAGGGGCAATTTAGATCCATAGAAGGGGCAACTTAGGTCCAAACCCAGATTCAACTACATATCAACTCATGATCTCATACAAGGGGCAACTTAGATTTATAAAAGGGGCAACTTAGATTTATAGAAGGGCAACTTAGGTCCATAGAAAGGGCAACTTAGGTCCAAACCCAGATTTAACTACAAACTGACTCCATGTATGAGAAATTTCTTTTTCTCCGTTTCATGTATGTGCAATTTCACAAAAATTTGAGGGCATAATAGTCCTTTTAGAGTGGGAGGAGCTGTTGTAGAAGTGGGAGGCCGTTACAAAACACAAAAAAAAAAAAAAAATAGAGCTGTTGCAGGAATGGGAGGCCAGTGCCAGTGGAAGTGGTAGAGAGGAGGAGGCGGGAGAGGAAAAGGAGACAGAGGGTCATGGTTGAAAAATTAAGTGTTCCAAATTTCAATCCGTTTGAATGGGTAAGAAGATATTATTTTTTTTATCATTTAATTCTAAAGGGTCATAATTAAATTTTGACTATAGGACTCTCGTTGATTAGCCCTAAGAAAATCGTAGAATCAAATATCTCTTAGGACTAACCAACGAGAGCCCTAGAGTCAAAATTTAATTATGACCCTTTAGAATTAAATGATCAGAAAAATAAAATCTTCTCACTCATTCAAACGAATTGAAATTTGAAACACTTAATTTTTCAACCTTTAGTTTATATATTAAAAAAAATGGTTAAAAAATTAAGTACTCCAAATTTCAATCCGTTTGAACCGATAGAAAGATTTTATTTTTCTGATCATTTTATCCAAAATAGTCATAATTAAATTTTGACTCTAGGATTCTCGTTGATTAGCCCTAAAAAAGTCGTACAATCAAATGTCTTAGGACTAACCAATAAGAGTCCTAAAGTCAAAGTTTAACTATGACCATTTTGGATAAAATGATCAGAAAACTAAATCTTTCTATCGGTTCCAATTGATTGAAATTTGGAACACTTAATTGAAACACTTTTTTTTCTCTTAATTACTTTACAAAGCCTAGAATTAGACTTGAACCAATTATTAAAGAAAAAAAATTCAAACTGGAAAGAAAGAAAAGGAAATAAAATGAAAAAAAAAACAAACCGGAAAGAAAAGGAAAAAAAGAAAGAAAAACAAACTGTAAAGAAAAAAAGAAAGAAAAGGGAGAAAGAGAGAGAGAGGCGGGGTAGTTCGGAAAAGTGAGGTGGGGCCGGAGGTGTGTGTCAAGTGGGGGGATTAGCAATTTACGAGGGAGGGCCAGATAGAATTTCAAATGTGTATGGGGTATATTAGACTTTTTACATTGGCCTTCCATGTATGGGGAATTGTTTTTGTTCCTTTTCATATTTGAGTAATTCCACAAAAACATGTTCATGAGTTCAGAAATCTTTGCCCCAAACCCCACTGTCTAGTAATTCCCCCAAATTTAATCGGTCAGTTTGGCTTGTCTTGTTTATTTTATTACTTTTTATTTCTAAATTTATTTTCTACTGAATTTTTGCATTTTTTTTTTTTTGAAGAACTTTATTTGACAGCATCTCCTGTTGGAGATGTCAAAGCTAAGATGGACAATCAAACGGTTAGTTTTGGTATTAAGTCACCATCCAACCATGATGCCTTCTATCATGCCAAAAGTGATATGGCTTTGAAGGGAGGTGACGCGGCTTTGAAGGGAGGTCTCAATATGTCAAATTTGACATCAACCTTCTAGACTGCCAATTTTCAAAAATTGACCATAAGCTTTTAAAATAATTTAACATAAGGTTCGGAGAGAGAAAGCTTGATGTCAAATTAAATATATCAAATTGTCAAATAAGCCTTCAAAATAATTTGATATTTCTACTTTTAACCTCTCTTGCTAGAGAAGCTCAAGGGAGCGCTACAGAAAATAGCCAGGGTAGGGTATGCAAAAGACATTAACCCGCCAAGTCAACTAACCCAAACCAACCCATACAAGTATACAACCAATGGATGCAGAGGATGAGTGGGTTGGGTTGGACGGTTGATAAGGTGAAGGCCCGGCCCTGGGCTAAAGCTCAGGGTGCTGGCGCTTTAGGCCTCCGAAATTTTAGAAAAACGAGGGTCCATTTTTCCAAGAAATAAAACAAAATAAAACATGTTATATTTATATAAATGTTCTATGTTTCAACAAAATGTCAATTTTAACACAAGTGGTCTGTGTGAGGTATGTGAAATTAGGACGGGAGATCTCTGGTTCAACTCCTAGGGGCGTTTTTTTTGACAAAGGTTTTTTTCCCCTTTTTTTCCTTTTGGATCTATGAATAAATAATATACAGCTCTTACACATTTTGCATTCTTATGGTTAAAGTTAATAACATGATTAGTTTAAAAAATGCAGTGTACGAGTGGTATTTCGTTATGTTTGATTTTTTTTCTAATGTTATAAAATATTTTAAAATTTTATTTTAGTTAAATTACAAAACTAAAATACCATGTTCAATATTTTTGCTTTATATTTACCACCTATATTGATTATTATTTTTTTATATAGAAAATCTAAGGCCTCAATTTTAAAAGTCGCTTTAAGCCTCTAAATTCTCAAGGCCGGTCCTGAATTAAGGTGTGTGGTCACGTGTTGTTGATTGCAAGTAAAATCTTATCCATTTGTCATGAACACATCTGGATCCCTTAGGTATACATGTGTGTGTATTGAGGAGTATTACTTACTGTCATTCAACTTATAAAGTATGTTCTCCAAATATCCAATGATTTAAAATAACCATTGTTAGTCTTTTTTTCTCATTTTAAATGGAGTACCTTTTTTCTTTTACTTTTAAAATTTGTCATCCGCTTAACCGGCCACAATTCACAATTCGATCATTAGAAACCCAACCAACCCATCGGCCGCCAGTCTTGAGGTTGTGTAAGTTGATTATGGATGACAAAATATTCAACCCATCAATTATGGATTGATTGAGGATTTGTCTTTTGACTTGCCGAAACAGACTCTCTCACATTCCTAACAAATGCTGTCTTTCTTCAACATATCAAATTTTAATATGGGATAAGTAAGAGAAAGAGCAACACATTCTCTTCTAAGGCCCCGTTTGATAACGGGAATAAATAGATGGGATTCGTAAGGAGATGAGATTAGGATTGGGATTGGAAATGAGATGGGATTATTAATGAGAAGGGATTGATAATGAGTATGTTTGTTTGGGATGAGATTAGATGATGGGATTATTAATATCGTGTTTATTTGAGATGGAATTAGATGATGGGATTGGATTGATAGAAGAAATTGGTAATGAAAAGGAATTAGTAATGAGAATGGGTTGGGATCGGACAACGAATACCAAGTCCCACGGGGTATTGCTAATACCCCCTAATCCCCGGATTCGGCATCCCAATGGACTAATAGTCCGAACCTTTTTTTGTTACCAAACAAAGTATTAATAATCCCATGGGATTATTACTCCAATCCCAACTCCCAAACCCGTTATCAAATGGGGCCTAAAGTTTTTTGCTTGTTATGCTCTGTTTGGAACATGTGGTAAGAAAAGGAAAAGAAGAGAGTAATGCTGTAACGCCCCGATTTTCCAAAGAATTTCAGGCGCATTATTCTTAAAATAAGCTGAATTTTACAAATTTCTAGGCCCCCATTTATCCTTATACAAAAATTACAATTTCAAAATAATACAAAGAAATTCTATATATATTTATTTAACAAAAATAACTCCAGAGCGACTCTAGTTCTGACACGAATTCCAAGCAACGTTGGCCCAGACTTCGTTCTAGGGATCCCACCTGTATCAACTGCTCCACTGTAGAATCCTGCACACTCTGGCAAATTGAACGCCGAAGCAAACGATTTGCTAGAATACAAACGTATCCGTGAGTGATAATTCACCCAGTAGAATAATCTCAACCCTACCAACCCCTTACTCTACAATTAGCATTCCAACAATATAATAATTCATGATACACAGAAAATACAGAATAATAACACATCGTCTTTTCTTGACTATCCATCATCTTACATGAAATCTAAGGATCGTCTCCACGAGATCCTTTCCTCCCACATCCACTAACTATGATCGTGTCATGGAAAATCCCCCCTTGCTTGTCCTGCACACGGGGTTCTAAATGAATTCACCTAAGTTATGTACCTCGTATGAATTCATTTAGGACCATAACAGAGGGCACGATTACCCTTTGGAACTTCCCATGGCGTACCATACATTAGGGTCGCCACCATTCCTAAGCCACTAACTATGACCGTGTCATGAGACAATCCCCCTTGCTGGCCTTGCAAGGCACGATTACCCTTTGGAACTGCCCATGGCGTATCATACGTTAGGGTCACCAAAATATCATCACTGGGCCCCGCAGGTAACCCATTTCAACACAGGGACCCGTAGGTTAACCCTTACCATCGCCATGGCTCAATTCACAATCCACACAATACTCACACTTTCAACACTTTACCATCTCCCATTTACTTAACATCGTCTACATGATTCTCTACTCGTAACCACCCCAGTGAATCTAAGTCCATTCTAGCACGTCGAACACGATACAATCAATAACTGCTCAATTCATAGCATGATACATTTCAATGAGATAAAAGTACATATCAAATAATATTGTGCGAGTAAGTAAACACATAATATTTTATGACTGAGCCGATGCCCTTAAGGTTCGTTGAACAAGTAAATTAATTATAGTTTTTATAAATTTCAAAGGTGTTATTAACAATTTCGTAGAGTTAGCTTTAATAACGTAGTGGGATAACTTTTTAAGAACTAAAGTACAATTATTGAATCATATAGTTGATCCATTATGGCAACTTACGGTATCAAAATCTAAAAGTGCAATTAAATAAATTTACATTTGTAAAACTCTAATATTCAATTGATACTCTTTTTAAAAAAATATATATAATCGATTATCGTATAAAAATACAACGGTCCTCCTGATGTTATGTTAGTGTAAATCTTTCGTTTCTTTTTTAAAAATATACCCTTTTCTTTTATTTTATTATACATAAAATCTAACTCTTATTTTATCACTTTACATAATTATTAAAGTATATCCATTACTTTACCTACAACAAGTATAGCTATTCTCAACTACTGTAAACGTTAGTCTTAACAGAGAGCAAATAATTATGTAATATGTTTGATTCACAATTCTATACAATACGAGTTAACCCACTAGTAACATAAAACGAAATGAAGAAAATAACAACAACAACAACAACAATAATAATAATAATAATAATAATAATAATGATGAGCAAGGTCAGATTCGTACATAAGTGCAACATGAAGGGGCATAGTGTAATATTAGTATAAATTATAAAAAGTTCTAACGTCTATGAACAGTAACTCGTCGGAAAACAGAGGATTTTTAGATTTCATGGTTTCGACGCGCGGGTACGATTTCCTTCATAAGAACTCATTAAAATCAATATACAGGGATTAAATATACTTAGGAGAAAATAGGATAGAGATTAATCTACCTTAAATCCGGCCGAAAAAGCGGATGCTAGTTTGCGGACAATTTCGGTAAAATGAAAAAGACAACGGCTGCGGCGGCGGAGGACTCAGGGCTGACTCGAATGATTGGAAGGTGGTTTGTGGATGCTTGGTGATATAGTAATTGATTGGGAACCTGAATATGATGTACGGGGTGGTGTTATGTAAAAATCTGTTTCTCTCTCTCTCTCTCTCTCTCTCTCTCTCTCTATCTCTCTCTCTCTCTTTTTCTATTCTAGACTCAACAATAGAATTGGGAGTGAAATGATATACTGGTGTTGAATTATCAGATTTATGTGTGTATGTATAATGAGAGAGAATAAGATAGTGAGAAGGTGAGAGGATAAGCGTGGAAGTGGTGGAATGAGGAATGAAAGAGATACTGATAATGATAATAGGGATATGGGATAAGTGCCACATTTGGTGGGGTTTTCTTTTATTCTAATGTATGTGGACTTGTGTATGTATAGGGTGAGAATGTATGTGGACGCGTTTATGTATAAGGTGAGAATGTATGTGGACACGTGTAGTTTGAAGGATAAAGATGAAAGTGATAGAGTTTGAGAGGGAAGTGGAGACTTGGTTTGAATAGAGTTCTAGTTAGGGTTTAGATAGGAAAGATAAGAGATGAATATGAATTCCTGATTCCCTGTATATCTAAAGTATAAATATATATCTTATACAATAGTAGTGTAAATAATATCAATTGTACACGTAATAATATATTTTAATTATCCAATTTAATTAATTATTGAATTAAGAATTTAATAATATAAATTT